>JBBEEQ010000149.1:0-16835 GCA_037950945.1 Hypolimnas misippus | reverse complement strand
TTCAATCGTACCGCCAAACTGTAGTCAGATCCGTCCGTCCCAGAGCCCCCCTTGGTAAAGGGTTTGATAAACAAGCCCACCAAGCCATAGTGGGCAACTGTCCCTCTTCCACTCCCAATGGTTGTGTCCTCAATAACAATGTGGAACCTATCCCTACCAATCATACCACAAACCTTTTAGGACTCCTTTCACAAATGATCCTCAACATTGTTACAGCATGTAGCGATGTTCCTTTACCGTCCAACGTTGCCAATAACCTGTCCCAATTACTCCTTGTCCTTAAAAATGGCCCCAACCAGCTTCCTTCAGTGGAACTGTAAAAGCATCCGTCCCAAAAAACACGAATTACTCTCCCTTATAAATCTGCATAGTCCCTCCATTGTTGCCATCTCTGAAACATGGCTAATTCCTGGCTCTCGCTTTCGGGTTCCTGGTTTTTCCTGTTTGAGGGATGACAGAAGTGATGGGTATGCAGGTTGTGCTATTTTTATCCGTCATTCTATCCCTTTCTCTCAAATCCCTCTCCCACCCAGCCAGCATTTCAGTGCTGTTGCTATTAAATCCCTTAACATTTCCATTCTATCTTTGTATATACCCCACCCATCCCCTTCTCTTATTCCTGAACTTCCTTGTGATGGGCGACTTCAACGCCCATCATACTGCATGGGGTTGTCATTCTACTGATGGGTTTGCTCACTTGTTGGTGGATATAGTTGATGATGTCAATCTGTGCATCCTCAATGATGGTTCGCCGACACGTCGAGTTTACCCTTCTCAGAACCCTAAAACTGCAGTAGATTTATCCTTATCTTCTCCCTCTCTTGCATCTCAACTTTCCTGGAATGTCTTGTCATCCACTTTTGGTAGTGATCATTTCCCTATTCTCATTTCCCTTAATCAAAATTCCGTTCCTTCTATTACCCCAAACCCCCTCCTTAAATATTCCCTGAAAAATGCAAACTGGTTCGACTATGCTAGTTCTGTTGATGACATATTGGACTCTCTTCCTGAGTCTGGAGGTGATGAAAATACCACTTTTTATTATGAAACATTCCTTAAGGCTCTTTTGACTGGTGCAGATCTTAATTTCCCTAAAAAACATTTCCGCAAAAAGTTGGTGCTATCCACCCCCTGGTGGGATGAGGAATGCTCCCGCTTAGCTACTCAAAGAACGGAGGCAGAGGATTCATATTCTCTGTCTATGACTCCTCTGAATTTCCAAAGATATCAACGGTTAGACGCTAAATTAAAGAGACTAGTGTCAAAAAAAAAAAAGCTTGGTTGGGTTGACTTTTGTGAATCACTTTCCCCTCGTTCTCCTTCTTACGTAGTTTGGTTGAAACTTAGAAAATTTCGCCGTTCCTTGAATTCTATCAATCCTACCTCCAATAATCCATTAGAATGGCTGAACAATTTTGCTGACAAACTTGCCCCCCCTTCGTACCTTGTCAGGATAACTTTCTTTCTTCCCTTCCTGCACCTATTTCAGACGAAATGGATGCCCCATTTTCATTTTCTGAGCTTCAATGTGCTCTGTCTGGTCTCACAGATTCTTCTCCTGGTAAAGATGGTGTTCCTTATTCTTTTATCACACATTTAAATGAAAAGTCTCAGAAATTCTTCTTAAATATAATTAATCAGTTTTATTTGTCAGGAGTTATTCCAGATTCTTAGAAGTCTCAGTTAATTATTCCTATTTTAAAACCCGGCAAGAATCCTTCAGATTCTAATTCCTATAGACCCATTGCACTATCGTCTACTTTAGCTAAAATAACTGAACATCTGATAAAAAATCGTCTGGAGTGGATAATGGAAAGCAGAAATATTCTCTCACCCTCTCAATTTGGCTTTCGAAAGGGTTTGAGCACCATCGATAGTCTCAGTATTATTACAACAGATATTCGAATAGCCTTTTTAAAAGGAGAGTACCTTGTGGGTGTTTTTCTGGATGTAGCTTCTGCGTATGATAATGTTCTTCTCCCATTACTCAGGCAAAAATTGCACCAGCTGAGTATGCCTCCGAGGATGATACATTTCATATGTAATCTGCTTTTTTGCAGATCAATAGTGATAAAACACCAATCCATTTCTCTTCCCCCCAGACTTGTCTGGAAAGGTCTTCCTCAAGGCTCCGTCCTTAGTCCTCTGCTCTACAGCATTTACACCCACGATCTTGAATTATCTGTTAACAATTTTTGCAATATTTTACAATATGCTGATGACATTGCAATTTATTATCGATCAAATTCAGTAGAAGATATTTCATTTCGCCTCAACTCTGCTTTGCATTATCTAGGCCAGTGGCTGTCTGATCATGGTCTATCACTATCGATTGCCAAAAGTCAGGCAGTTACATTTACTAGAAAAGTTCAGTACATAATTGACGGAATAACCGACCTTGAAACGAATAAGGCGATACTATATGGTGCATCTAACTATTCGACATTAAAAGAAAAATTACTTTTATACGAAGCGATTAAAAAGAAAACGATTAAACAAAACGTCGAACGACCTGTGAAACATACAACTGCATCATCATCGGGTATATTTTAAAACCCGGCAAGAATCCTTCAGATTCTAATTCCTATAGACCCATTGCACTATCGTCTACTTTAGCTAAAATAACTGAACATCTGATAAAAAATCGTCTGGAGTGGATAATGGAAAGCAGAAATATTCTCTCACCCTCTCAATTTGGCTTTCGAAAGGGTTTGAGCACCATCGATAGTCTCAGTATTATTACAACAGATATTCGAATAGCCTTTTTAAAAGGAGAGTACCTTGTGGGTGTTTTTCTGGATGTAGCTTCTGCGTATGATAATGTTCTTCTCCCATTACTCAGGCAAAAATTGCACCAGCTGAGTATGCCTCCGAGGATGATACATTTCATATGTAATCTGCTTTTTTGCAGATCAATAGTGATAAAACACCAATCCATTTCTCTTCCCCCCAGACTTGTCTGGAAAGGTCTTCCTCAAGGCTCCGTCCTTAGTCCTCTGCTCTACAGCATTTACACCCACGATCTTGAATTATCTGTTAACAATTTTTGCAATATTTTACAATATGCTGATGACATTGCAATTTATTATCGATCAAATTCAGTAGAAGATATTTCATTTCGCCTCAACTCTGCTTTGCATTATCTAGGCCAGTGGCTGTCTGATCATGGTCTATCACTATCGATTGCCAAAAGTCAGGCAGTTACATTTACTAGAAAAAGGATGGTTCCCACCTTCGATTTGCTTTATGGGGATCAACGCATCAACTTTGTAGAAAAGGCTAAATTTTTAGGAGTTATACTTGATAACCGATTGAACGGAGTTTCTCATACTGAGCATATTATTAAAAAATGTGAAAAAGGCATTAATGTCCTTCGTGCAGTCTCAGGTGTTTGGTGGGGAGCTCACCCATACTCACTAAAACTTCTATATAATGCTATAGTTCGTAGTCATATGGACTATGGTACATTTGTTTTGGAACCTATAAATAAATCAGCGGCTGACAAGCTGAACAAAATTCAATTTAAATGCCTTAGAATCATTCTGGGTGCTATGAAATCTACACCTACGGATGCCCTACAGGTGGAATGCGTTGATGCTCCCTTGCAAATAAGAAGACAGTATCTGTGTGATCGTTTCGTTGGCAAGATGTTACAGCTGTCATCCCATCCTCTTTGGAATCATTTAAATAAATTGTCCCAAATTTATAATCCTAACAAACCTGTATCCTGTCTTTTAAATAGCTTCCTTTATTTCACTAATCTTCCGAATCCTATTATTCAACTCCCTTTGAACCCTCTTTTTTCCATCCACTATAAGGCCCTTGTCCATCAACCTCCTATTGTAACGAACCTTGGATTCGTCAAAGGCTCACCTGATACTGTGTCTCGTTTCAATAATATATTTCATGAAAATTGGTCAGACCATCTTCTCATCTATACCGATGCGTCTAAACTATCTCCAGAAGGTTGTGTTGGTGCAGCCTGCTGGATTCCTAAATTCAAAATTATTTTACAATTTAAATGCCTACCTGAATCATCAGTATTCACTGGTGAGGCGATCGCCCTATTAGAAGCAATTTTATATGCCCACTCCCATGACTTAAGACAGACTGTTATCTTGACTGACTCCTTAAGCTGCCTTTTAGCCATCAAGGAAAACCCATTTCGTAGTAGAAGGAGGTTTTTCGTTATTTTAAAGATCAGAGAGGCCTTGTTCTTATGTCATCAAAAGGGACTGCAAGTTTCGCTAGTTTGGATTCCCAGCCATTCCGGAATCCCTGGCAACGAAACTGCTGATTCGTGTGCCAAATCAGCCATACATCTTGGTTCTTTAGAACACTTTGAAAATTCCTTCCAAGATCTCTGTGCCGTCGCGAATACTCGAATGTCCAATTCTTGGACATCCTTTTGGAATTCATCAAAATCGGTCAAGGGTAAATACTATGCCAGCTTACAACCTGATATTCCTAGACGTCCTTGGTTTTCCCTTTTCAGACGTGCTGACCGCTGGGTCATTTCAACTATTTGCCGTTTGCGTCTTGGCCATGCATGTACTCCCAGGCACCTGGCCAAAATTAGAGTTCGTGACCACTCACTGTGCGAATGCGGCGTAGACGAGGGTTCCCCATCCCATATCCTGTTTAATTGCCCCAGACTTCTTCATCCCCTCTATGACGTCCTCCCTCCTAAAGTCCCCCGCCCTATAAATGTTGACTGTTTATTGATGTTTCTGTTTAGTCCACTGTGTCCGTTTCTGTGTAAATATATTAAATATAATAAAATTAAACTGTAAATAAAACATGTGATTGTCCCATTAAAACTACCTGTATTTTTATACTAGTGTGTATAATATTTATATCTATTTTTGTGTTGTTCTAGGTTAAGGACTAATAATGAAATTCACACTATTTTAGGGTGTTTTCAAAATTTAGTTAAGGTTGGATTCTTGACCCCACCGATCAATCTCCATCCCACGTGACATTGGCGAAATAACATGTGTCTAATTGGCACAACTAGAAGCCATTAACCAAAGAATTGATTGTTGATTTGTTAAAGATTAATTCGGTCATCGATCTTTTCTATTTTTAGAAACGCACGCGCCGGTTCTAAATATAGAATTTGTATTCAAACAACTTATGGTGAGTCTTGGTCTTCAAGCACGTGTTCTCACACTTCTTTAGTGTTGTAGTATTCTTATTTGATTGTTTATTTTCAGACAATTATAGGAATATTTGCATATTCCAATAGGATAATGTCCAAAGTCGACATTTCGCCATGTGGTCTTTAAATCGCAGATTTTCGTCAAACGTTGTAAGTTGCATATGTATATTTTTATCTAATTCATAAAGATTTAACTTTTATTCGCAAGATTATTGAGTGTTTTTATCGTATTTTCAGTCTATTTCGGATTTTTAACTCCTCCGAAGTTGTAATTGTCGGCACATGGTTGGCATGGCATTAAACCTTCGTGAGGTATTTATTACATTCAAGTAATCCATTATTCTTGAGATTAGGCATTAATATTTCGTATCCTAATATCATTTATTTTTATTACAGGAGTTTTTTTTTTATATATTAAATAGAATGAATTCTTATTCATTCCTATAGGGGATTATTATTATTCTTGAGAATTGGTTGATGATGTAACTAATCATACCTTAAAATTTTACTATGGAGAGAGAACGTCAATAAGAAATAAATACAAAAGGAATCCCGTTGAAATACTATATCTCACCTCGGGATATAATACAATACACACCGATGGGGTGGTGTGAATACTATTGAAGCCTAGTGGTTCAGCTCCGTGTTCTTCAGTTCCTGCTTTAACCCGGGAGCATCTACGTCTTCCTAAGCCAGTTCCGGAAGTCTCGCTTCTTAGTGGTCGACGGGTTAAACTTTCTACGAGACGGTAGCGGTAGTTTTCTGTCTTTGGTAATGTAAGATCATGTCTTTTCTTATTTTATAATTAAATAGTTAAGATTTAAATTATGTTCCTTACTTTGTTTGTAACTATTCGGCCTGACACCGAAATTTAAATAATAAAGATATTGTCAGTGGCGCCTAACATTCTATATTTAAGTACTGTAAAGTAATTGCATTGGTGTACAACCTGGTGACCCACTCGATTGAGTTTAGCTGGCTCTCTCTCGCAAATAATATTAAATTTGTTAAACTTATTTTTAATAATAGTTTAAATTGATAATAGCTATTAATTAAGATTATTGGTTTACTTATTAATTAAAAAGTATTAAACATTTTTATAACCAATAAAAACTTTTTTTATTTTTTTTTATTTTTATTTTTTTATTATTATTTTTAAATATAACAATATAGGTATTTAAAATTTTGATTTTCGGTAGAAAATAGCCGAAATTTTTAAGTATGAAAAAATTTTTGAAAAATCGAAAATAGAAAATCAACGACGGGCTCCCCGACTATGAAATCTATATATATCGATAGGTATCGACGTCTAGATAATGTTAGGTTTTTAAAATTTCCAAAAGTCCCACCCGAAAGGAAAATATTAAGAAAAATGCATATATATTAAACGAAGTCGTAATCGCTTAGGTACGTTCCTAACGGTTCTTTTGTTTACTATACATACATATAATATGGACTTTTTTTTTTGTTTACGCAGGGGAAATCTTCGAAAAGATACCTGAGTCCTGGGGGGGAGATCGGGTTATGTGGAGATTTATACCCACTAAAACCCCTGCGATGGCCTTTCTCAGCACGGAAATGGAGAGGCCTCGGGATCGCTTGCGCATGCGCATCCGCTGCCCCTCCCGTGCGACGCTCCGCTCGTGGCTGGCGGAGCTCGTCTCAGGAGGGCAAAGACTAATATTGCCCTCCCCGCACCCCTCGCTGGTGCGTACGGCAGTTCGAGGCCATCCCGACTGCCGTCCTCCTCGTGGCTGTATAAAAACGGATGCGTGGGACCCCCATCTCACGCACCCACGGCCCGAGGGCGCGCCCTATTTATTCTGCCCCGGGCACTGGGGCTAGGAGGCCGGAAGGACGACGCCTCGGTCGTCCTCGTCGGGCGGGATCGGCCCTCTCCCGGGCCCGCCCTGCTATCTCCTTCTGGACCATGACGGTCTCACAGAAGGAGACTACGGCCTCCCACGCCGATTCCCTGCGGAGCATCGCCGACACGACTGCTCGCAGGGAGAGATCTCGCCCGATCTTTTGGACCAAGACCTGCCTTTCGGCGGCCCACGCGGGACACGCCGCCAGCGTATGCTGGGCAGTGTCTCGGTCCGCACCGCAATGGTGGCAAACTGCCGTCGCCTCGCGTCCAATCTTACACAAGTATTTTCCAAAGGAGCCGTGACCGGTAAACACCTGTGTAAGTCGGAAGGTGACTGGTCGCTTCCTCCTCATCCAGGCCTCGAAGGCCGGCAGGATCGCTGCCACGACGCGTTTGTGCGCGTACCGCTCCTCTCGGAGACGGGCGCACCACGTCGCGACAGCCCTTCGGTGCTCCTGCCGCTTCAGCGCTCCGAAAGCACTGGAGGGGAAGGACGCACTTCCGCCACTTTGACGAAGGACGCGAATCCGGTCATAGACCCTCGCGTCCCTCTCCGCCAGAATGTCCAAGGGCGGAAAGCACGCCAGGACAGTTGCCGCCTCGAAGGATATCGTGCGATATCCTCGCACTATGCGGATAGCCACTCTCCGCTGCAGACTCAGGATCTTAGTCTTGCAGCGGCGGACGCCCGACAGTCGGTGAGACCATACGGATAGTATACAAACTCGAATGTGAGTGTGGTTTATCTTGCATAGGCCAAACAAAGAGAAGCATCTGTACTAGGGTCAAGGAACACATAGGAGATGTCAACAATAGGCGTTCTTCAAAGTCTGCAGTTTGTGAGCATGCCTCGGATAAACCTAATCGTTTTATCCGATTTGATAAACCACAGATCCTCGCTAGAGAACACAGATTAATTCCTAGAATGATACGCGAGGCTATTGAAATTCAAAAACATCCGAACTTCAATAGAGAAGATGGTTGGAGACTTTCGAACACCTGGGATCCACTTATTAAAATTTTAAAATCCCAAGTCCAACAGACTGCCAGACCAAAAGATACAGTTAGTGCCTTCTGCGTGCAACTGGAACGTTATTCAAGATATCATCTAAGAAATCGTTGGCGGTAGTTGTAAATAATATTTTCTAAAATCTCAAATAGACAAATGTCACCTTAGACTACCCGTGACCACGAACGCTGCAAAGTGCTCGAAACGTCGGGATGATAAAAATAATTAATATACGCGATTTAAATCCGTTTAAAATAGTTTTATTTCAATCTCTCAAGAAGACATGGCTCGATGACGTAAGGTCAAATGAAGATTTTGTCCTTGCAATGACGCGCAGCGGGTGACGGCTGGAGTTTCATTGCGAAGCGTCTCAAACGGCTAGTGAAGTCGGATATGTATGTCTACACTATCTGGTACAGATGCCTGAAAGAATTTATTTATTTATTTATTTATGTACCAAATAAAATTTGTACAGATAAAAGTATACATGAAGAAAGAAAGTGTACATAGGATAACTTATCTCTTACAAGAGATCTCTGCCAGTAACCCTAGATGTAATAGAGATTATTTATTAGAGATATGGTGTAGGTACAATATCAATCACACTAAAGTAATATGTATCAAATTTGAATATATAAAAAAAAGATACATCAATACATAGACACATACATACAAAAATATACATATATACCTACATATAAAACAATATATAAATATATATACATACATGTAGGAATGTAAATTGCAAGGAACGGAACGTAAGAAACGAATGAGAGGGAGGGAGGATGTAAGAAAGAGATAGAGGACGAATGGCGGATACGAGAGTGTAGGAAGACGTGTAACAGAGCGTAAAGACGAATGATCCTAATTTAAGAAAATAATTAAGACGAGTAAGTTTAAGGAAGTAAAATAAAAGTCCAGTGTTCAATATACAGCGTTTTCATTGCCCTCACGACCCCACACATAACATAACATTCCTACATTTTTGGGGGCTCGTCCGGGATCGTGAGCACGTGGAGCGCGTGAACACGTGGAAGGAAGACGCAAGACGAAGACGAAGGAAATTAAGAGATAGTAATTAGGTACCAACGACGACTATGACGGACAATAAAGATAATTTTGTTATGTTTGATATTAACAAGTTTAGTGGTGAGGATCACACATATACTTCTACAAAGTGGGCGCAAGATTTGGATGATAACGCCGAAATTTTCGGTTGGTCGGCACAGCAGCGCCTGATTATTGCGCGTAGATCATTGACGGGAACAGCGGCGCTATGGTTGAAAACCGAAAAGGTACATAAAACCTACGAGGACCTCCCTGCTGTACTACGAGAATTCCCTGAGGCGGCAAATAGCAAAGAAATGCATGAGTTGATGGCGGCGCGAAAGAAGCGTCGGGATGAGTCGTTCTACCAGTATATGCTTGTTATGAAGGAAATGGGTAAGCGTGCTAAATTTCCTGACTACGTCGCTATTCAGTACATAATTGACGGAATAACCGACCTTGAAACGAATAAGGCGATACTATATGGTGCATCTAACTATTCGACATTAAAAGAAAAATTACTTTTATACGAAGCGATTAAAAAGAAAACGATTAAACAAAACGTCGAACGACCTGTGAAACATACAACTGCATCATCATCGGGTATATTTTGTTATAACTGTGGAGAGAAAAATCATCGAGCGAGTGCATGTCATAATGGGGTAAAATGTTTTAAGTGCAATCAGTTCGGCCATATTAGTAGCAAATGCACCAATAACATCATAGAAAGCAGCGGAAACTCGGCTGTGTCGGTAAAACAGTACCGAGCGGGAGAATCGTTTAAGAAATCGCCGCAGGCGCGGCCGTCGGTAAAACAGTTCGACGCAGATACGAAGCAACACTCGGCTATGTTCGGTACGACGTCAGCGCGGGAAGATAGCATGTCGGGCAGCCATGATGAAATTGCTAAAATGACGTATGACAGTGACGTTGACGCAGTGCGAAATGTAAACACGAGCTCAAGCGATCGGCCTAACAAGGCAATGAAATTAGTGAAAATACGTGAAGAAGAAATTAGTGCGTTAATTGATACGGGTAGTGACGTAAATTTAATTTGTGAAAGCTTATGGAGTGAATTAAACGTGCAATGTACTTACGACAAAACAATATAGTCTGGACTTGGACTTTTGAAAATAACATCGTTTGGAAAAATTTGTATAAGTTTAGAGATAGATAATAAGTGTTTTTCCAATGTAGTATTTCACATAGTACCTAAGGGGTCTATGCCTTATAAGCTCATTCTTGGACAAGAGTTTTTACACAATGTTATTATGGTAATAAAAGAGGGTGCAGTGTTGTTGTTATCACAAGAGGATGAATGGTTGGCTAGCGTGAATTGTTGCGTGACTGACGTTGATGTTACAGGTCATATTTCTAACCCCAGCCTAAAGATGGAAGTAAAGCGGCTAGTTGAGGAGTATAACCCTATTCAGACGAAGGAAGCCCCAATTGAGATGAAAATAATATTAAAAGATGAAGTGCCAGTAACCCAGAGACCTCGAAGAATATCACATATTGAGCAAACAATTGTAGAAAAGCAGATTGACGATTGGTTACAAAAAGGAATAATACAGGTAAGTTATTCTGAGTATTGTAGTCCACTGGTCCTGGTAAAAAAGAAGGATGGATCTACACGACTTTGTATTGATTATCGTTTACTAAATAAGAAAATTGTGAAGGATGAGTTTCCATTGCCGATTATTGATGATTTGATAGATAAATTAGAGGATGCAAAGATATTTAGTGTGTTGGATCTTAAAAATGGATTTTTCCATCTAAAAATAAGCAAAGAATCAGTTCCGTATACCTCGTTTATTACTCATCACGGACAATTTGAATTTTTGCGAGCTCCTTTTGGACTGTCCACGTCCCCCAAATATTTTATGAGGTTTGTCACCATTATTTTTAGAGAGTTGATAGCAAAAGGTATTATGCATATATTTATTGATGACATAATTATTCCAGCAGAATCAGAAAGCCAGGCCCTGGACAGGCTTAAACAGGTGTTAGACGTAGCTGCACAGTATGGACTAGAAGTAAATTGGAAAAAGGCGAAGCTCATTAGCACTGAGATTGAGTATCTAGGGCATTTAATTAAGAATGGAGAATTCAGACCATCAACGGAGAAAGTAGAAGCTGTTTCAAAATACCCGCAGCCTAAGAATATTAAACAAGTTATGGGATTCATTGGTTTAACGTCTTACTTCAGGAAATATATTAAAGATTATGCCGTAATTGCTAGACCATTGACAAATTTGCTAAAGAAGGATATTCCATTTATATTTGAAAATGAACAGCTATGTGCTTTTAATACCTTAAAACAAATTCTGATGGGCGATCCTGTATTAAAAAGCTTTAAGTCTAATTTACCGACAGAGCTGCATACCGATGCATCTAGTCTTTCTTTAGCTGCTATACTAATGCAATTGCATCCAGATGGAGGGTTACACCCGGTGCATTATATGAGTCACAAGACCACTGACGCGGAGAGTAGATATTCCAGTTATGAGTTGGAGGCACTTGCTGTTGTAGAAGCTGTCAGAAAGTTTAGACACTATCTATATGGGATACATTTTAAAATCGTAACAGATTGTAAAGCCTTTGAGCAAACTTTAAAGAAGAAGGAATTGTCACCAAAAGTAGCCAAATGGGTATTCATGCTTGACGAGTATGATTATGAGGTTGAACACCGATCGGGTAATAGGATGCAACATGTAGATGCGCTCAGCAGGAATCCATTTGTTGCTCTGGTGAGCTTACAAGAAGAGATAAAACTAGGACAAGAGAGAGATGAGGAGCCTAATGCCATTAGACAATTAATATTAAAAGACGGGCAATATAACGACTTTTGGATGGATAACGGTATTTTATACAAAGGTAAAGAAAAACAATTAGTAGTCCCTAAAATATTGGAGAAAGAAATATTGAAGAGAGTGCACCAGAACGGTCACTTTTCCATAAGAAAAATGAAAGAAGCCATTGGTAAAGATTACTATATCAGAAACATGGATAAGAGAATTCAGGAAGTTATTTTAAGTTGTATACCTTGTCTATTAGCGACAAGAAAAGAAGGAAGACAAGAGGGTTATTTGAACCCTTTAGATAAAGAAGGAGTCCCTTTACACACATTGCATTTAGATCATATTGGACCATTTACTGAGACCAGGAAACAATACAATTATATACTTACAATGATTGACGCGTTTACGAAGTTCACATGGTTATTTCCTACTAAGTCTACATCGAGTGCAGAAGTGATAAATAAATTAAGGGTACATCAGCAGACTTTTGGTAACCCAACCAGAATTATAACTGATAGAGGCACAACCTTCACCAGTATTGAGTTTGGGGAGTATTGTCGAGAAGAGGATATACAGCATGTTAAGATCACTACAGGAGTACCTCGAGGAAATGGACAAGTAGAGAGAGTTCATCGCATTTTGATTCCCATATTAACCAAATTATGTATTGAGGATAAATCATTGTGGTATAAAAGTGTGAGTCAAGTCCAGAGAGCTCTTAATAGCACATACCAAAGATCAATAAATACTTCACCGTTTCAACTTCTTACTGGAACCAAGATGAGATGTAAAGATTTAAATATAGTTAACCTATTACAGCAAGAAGTTATAAACATTTATAATGAAGATAGAGAGGAATTGAGATTAAGTGCTAAGAAACAAATACAAAAGATACAGAATGAGAATAAGAAAACTTATAATAAAAGGAGAAAACCTAGTTCAATTTATAAACTTGATGATTTAGTTGCTATCAAAAGAACTCAATTCGGCACAGGTCTTAAGGTGAAACCCAAATTCCTTGGACCTTATAAGATTACCAAAGTCAAAAGAAATGACCGTTATGATGTAAAAAAGTATATGAAGCCACAGAAGGGCCTACGAAGACATCTAGTTCAGCTGATAATATGAAAAAATGGCCTACGGACGATGATTGATGGTATGTTTGTTTTTTCCATTCCATGTGGGTTTTATTTTTATTTATTTTTTTTTTTGTAGTGTGTTAATATCCATTTGTGGAAACAACACTGCTCAGTAGGGTATAAACATTAAGGCTATGTGTAAACTATCAATAGGTAAAGACTCTGTAATTCATTACTAATTTATTTTTGTTTGTTTGTAATTAAAAACATGTTTAAAAAGTTTTGATAGTTAAAAATTTAAGTACAGAAAAACGATGCATATCTATATAAACTAATAATAAAATTCTAGCGGGTCGCTGTCTGTACATGGAAGATATATGAAAAAAAATCTTACTGGGGGCCTTTACCAACGCAATAGAACCCAAAACTATGATTTTTAAAATTCTTATCTGTTTGTCTGTTTGTCTGTTTATCTGTGCGTTTGTGCACGCTAATCTCAGAAACGGTTTATCCGATTTCGATGCGGTTTTCACTAATATATTGTGGTAAGCTTCACTTAACATTTAGGGTTTGTTTCATGTCAATCGGTTCATAAATAAAAAAGTTATGTCAATTTAAGGGTTCACGTCGAACTTTATTTTGTACTTTTCACTAAATGCATAAAAGTATATACAGTACTTATATCAAAAAATACATTTTTAAATTTTTGTCTGTCAATCTGTCTGTCTATCTGTTTATTCCGACTAATCTTTAAAACGGCTGAACCAATTTTGATGGTACTTTTACTTGCAGTTAGCAAATGTTATAAGGAGTGACTTAGGCTAACTTCTATTTTAGATATTTTTAATCGTTACTTACAAAAAAAATCTAAGGGGTCGCTGTCTGCACATGACAGATACTACGTCACCTACTAACAATATCCAAACAAATTTCAAGTCATCTAAACTAAATAAGTATGGAAAAAAGTTTCTTAACTCAATGTTTCGTATTTCAGGTGCGTTCCATATTTTGCAATTTGTAAAATAATCTCAAATATTTAAAAACTTATTATTATATAACATATTCAATAAATCTATCTGCTTTTGATTCAATATACATTTTATCATAAAAGAAAAAAAAGATGAATATATACGTCTTCAAACTAATTTATTAAGAATAGTTTTGACATCTTTAGACGCCATTTTCTCAAAACGATGTCCGTGTGGCTTGACACAGTATTGCTTATTAGCGTCCAAATATAATTGATGTGTCGTGTTTTGTAATTTTAAATAATGCATATGAAAGTATACATGATACTGACAACAAAATTAATAACGTTAAAATTTTTGTCCGTCTCTCTGTTACTCAGTGTCTGTCAGTTTGTTACGGCTAATATCTAAAACAGCTGGACCTATTTTGACGAAACTTTCACTGAACAGAAAGCTAATGTAATAAGGAACAAAATTGAAACCAATGAAATAGTGAACAACATCTAATTCAAATAGGGAAGATATATGTATATTATATAAATATAATTGTATATTATATAAATATAATAATTTGGAAAATAATATATTTACTGGGTCAATTTTTACTGGATATGATAGATCAAATCCGAAACTATAAGCAATAGCGAAAAATATTTAAAGGAGTAACAGAGCCGACTTTTAATAAAAACTCAAACTATATCATTAGTTTTTTGAAAAATAAGTTCTCCTTCCAAAATAAGTTAAGCCAGAAACGAACACGTTGATTTTGAGAAAAATTAACATTCTGTATGATTGCATCATCTGATACTGTCACATATTATAAGAATCAACTTCAGGTATTACTATATAGTTAACTGCAACAAAAAGAAAAGGCAATTTTTTTACAAAATTCTATCAAATTCATACATTAAAACTTTAGCAATTTTTCAAAAAAACGATCATACCAAAAAGTGAAATTTTAAAATTATAACAGGATGTTGTAACGCTAATAGCGGGTGAGTACAATAGCCGAGTCCAGTGAAATGTAGATTTTCAATAAATTGATTCATCTTTTTAGGAATTATCTAAATCTACCTAGGTAACGGAGTAGGTGACGGGGACCAAAACAAACGTCACATTCTATCAACTTTGTACAGCTCACATAGAAAAAATAGACAAACATAAAAGAAGTTACTGTGAGTTATTCATTTTATATAGTTTTGATTGTATTCTTTACACTCTTCCTTACTTTAGTAGGTGACTAGCATTTTGATGCCAATAAACAAATCGTTCGAAGTAATGCAGACTTTTTTTCTAAACTTACCGGGAGCCATGATTTAACCCACATATTTGATTATGTATATTTGATACATATAGAATCGATTACTTAACTTCTAATATATGTATAGATTTAATGTTATTTTGTTAAAAAATAAATCTTTTCCTTTAATTTGTCTCTTACTATTACTTTCCAAAAGTTGATTCTTACAAGTGACACTATTAGAGGTGGTAGGTGGTGCAATAATACAGAATGTATTTTTTTAAAATTAATTATTCAATTCCTGGTCAGAAGAATCATGAAATCAAAAAAACTTATGATGCAGTTTTAGATTTATCAAAATCGGACACGAGACTCCTTTAAGTATTTTTCGCGATTCCTTAAAGTTCCGGATATGGCCTATGAAGCCCAGTTAAAAAAGTCACCCGATATATAATACAAGGAGAACCTCGGCGGAAATATACTGTTACACAGTCGAAATTTTAAAGACTAGCACAAAACACTTTTCTTCAACATTTATAGTGAAAACCGTGGAGGAATACCTTATCTGAATTAGAGTCTGCTTATAAATACAACCAGATAGTTCCCAAATCCAAAGTAAGAAAGCTTTCTTGAGCAGCACCGCAGACTATTATAACCTTGCTTTGCAGGAGACATGCCAAGCATTCTGTAATCCACGCGAACGAAGTTGCGGGCACAGCTAGTCTAATATAAAATGTAATCAGTTGTGTTAACAACGTTATTGTCTACATTAAGACGTCATATAATGTAAAGTTTATTGTAACAGTATGGGTATGGTAAGTGAATGAGAGTGTGAAAGTGAGTGAACGGTATGCATATCTGGGGACAGATATGAGTGTAGGATGGCCGAGTGTAGGAATGTAAATTGCAAGGAACGGAACGTAAGAAACGAATGAGAGGGAGGGAGGATGTAAGAAAGAGATAGAGGACGAATGGCGGATACGAGAGTGTAGGAAGACGTGTAACAGAGCGTAAAGACGAATGATCCTAATTTAAGAAAATAATTAAGACGAGTAAGTTTAAGGAAGTAAAATAAAAGTCCAGTGTTCAATATACAGCGTTTTCATTGGCCTCACGACCCCACACATAACATAACATTCCTACATACATATAAATACACATATACATACATTAATTTAAGGTGGAAAGAAAATGTTGCTTGACTCTGATTTTGAAGGAATTAGTGTTGGGTTGGTTATGAAAAATACTATCAGGAAGAGAGTTTCAAAGGCGCGCGGCGAAAATAGTAAATGAATTACCATAAAAACTTTTATTGAAGAAAGGTACCTCAAGTGATTTTAATGAGACGCATGAGCGCACTGGCCTGTCTCGAGGAGAACTCAAGAGCGCTTTGCTCACGAAGATATGTAGGAGACGATTTTTTTAATACATTAAACAACAATGTTAGGATGTGTAACTTCCGGTGAAGTCGGATAAGAAGCCACTTTAACTGACGACGAAATTGGGAAATATGATCAAATTTGCGCAGTCCATAAATGAAACGAATGCACAAATTTTGAAGTCTGTCTAATTTGTCGAGCAGCTCTTCATTCGCATCAAGATAGCAAATATCAGCATAATCAAGGATGGAAAGAAGAAGGGACTGTGCAAGTAAAATTTT
>JBBEEQ010000147.1:0-49000 GCA_037950945.1 Hypolimnas misippus | reverse complement strand
ATCCAACCTTAATTAAATTTGGAAAACACCTTAAAATTGTGTGAATTTTATTATTAGTCCTTAACCTAAAACAACACGAATATAATTAAATAAATTAAATACACGTCATTATATAAATATTTATAATTTAATTAAGACAATCACACACTTTATTTACAACTTAATTTTATTACTTTTTATAAATTTACACAAAAACGGACACATTGGACTAAACACAAACATTAATAAACAGTCAACATTTATAGGACGAGGGACTTTAGCAGGAAGGACGTCATAGAGAGGATGAAGAAGTCTAGGACAATTAAATAAGTTATGGGATGGGGAACCTTCGTCTAAGCCGCATTCGCAAAGCGAGTGGTCACGTACCATAATTTTTGCAAGGTGCCTAGGAGTGCACGCATGACCAAGACGTAAACGACATATTGTAGAAGTCACCCAGCGGTCAGCACGTCTAAAAAGAAAAAACCAAGGGTGTCTTGGAATTTCAGGCTGCAGACTGGCATAATATTTACCTTTAACCGATTTTGATGAATTCCAAAATGATGTCCAAGATTTAGCCATACGAGTATTCGCGATAGCACACAGATCTTGAGGGAAATTTTTGAAATGATCTAGGGAACCGAGTTGGATGGCGGACTTAGCACACGAATCAGCAGATCAGCAGAATCCAAACTAGCGAGACCTGCAATCCCTTCCGGTGACACGAGAACAAGGCCTCTCTAATCTTTAAAATAACGAAATACCTCTTTCTACTACGAAATGGGTTTTCCTTAATGGCTAAAAGGCAGCTTAAGGAGTCGGTCAATATAACAGTCCGTCTTAAGTCATGGGAGTGGGCATATAAGATGGCTTCCAATAAGGCGATCGCCTCACCGGTGAAGACTGATGATTCAGGCGGACATTTAAATTGTAAAATAATTTTGAATTTAGGGATCCAGTAGGCTGCACCAACACAGCCTTCCGGGGAGAGTTTAGACGCATCGGTATATATGAGAAAGTGATCTAACCAATTTTGATGACAAATTCTATTAAAGAGAGATACGGTGTCAGGTGAACCTTTGACAAATCCAAGATTGGTTACTACGGGAGGTTGATGAACAAGGGCCTTATAAGGGATGGAAAAAAGGGGATTCATGGGAAGTTGAACACAAGGACTTGGTAGTTTGGTAAAATGGAGGAAGCTATTAAGAAGACAGGATAAGGGCTTGTTAGGGTTCTGAATTTGGGATAGTTCGATTAAACGACACCAGAGAGGATGGGAAGAAAGCTGTAACGTCTTGCCGACAAACCGGTCACACAGATACTGTCTCCTTATTTGCAAGGGAGCATCAACGCATTCAACCTGTAGAGCATTCGTAGGTGTAGATTTCATAGCACCCAGAATGATTCTAAGGCATTTATATTGAATTTTGTTCAGCTTTTCAGATGCTGATTTGTTTATAGGATCTAAAACAAAAAGCCCATAGTCCATATGGCTACGAACTATAGCATTATATAGGAGTTTTTGTGAGTATGGGTGAGTTCCACACCAAACGCCTGATACGGCACGTAGAACATTAATGCCTTTTTCACATTTTTTTAAGATGTACTCTGAATGAGAAACTCCGTTCAGTCGGTTATCGAGTACAACTCCTAAGAATTTAGCCGTATCTACAAAATTAATACGTTGATCCCCATAAAACAAATCGAAGACAGGAACCAGGAAATGCAACTGCCTGACTTTTGGCAGAAACTATATCCAGAAAAACACCCACAAGGTACTCTCCTTTTTCAAAGGCAATTCGAATATCTGTTGTAATAATGCTGAGACTATCGATAGTGCACAAACCCTTTCGGAAGCCAAATTGAGAGGGTGAGAGAATATTTCTACTTTCCATTATCCATTCCAAACGATTCTTTAAGAGATGCTCGGTTATTTTCGCTAAAGTTGAAGACAGAGCAATGGGTCTGTAGGAATTTGAATCTGAAGGATTCTTGCCGGGTTTTAAAATGGGAATTACTATCTGAGACTTCCAAGATTCTGGAATAACACCTGACCAAAAAAAAATATTAATAATGTAATGAAATAATATTTCGTTATCCCAAATTATCTGCGCTCCGCGCGTTTTTAATCTGTAACTGAAAGTCAGTTTGCCGCGCATTTTGATGGTTGAATGACAGATAATGTTTAGATTACTTTTAACTTTGATTTTGTAAGAAAAAGAGATATAATTGAGGAGGCGATATTAGTGAACTTTAAATGTCGTTTCTTTGTATTTTCAGGTAAAAGAAAAAAAGTAAAATTGTAATAGTTTTATGATAATTGTTATGTTGTAAAGGCGTGTTAAATAAAACAAAGCTTTGTATTTTCAGAGAAACAATTTGTGGTTTATTTTGAGCATCCTCAATAACCTATCTTATAAAACGACATTTTCGTTAACTAAAATGGACCGGCTGCAATTCGAATTTACGATGATTGCCTCAAATGATGGCAAATCTAATATATTAGCCATAACCTCAATATCTACAGAAGAAGAAAAATGTTATGTTTTACCTGAGGAGCTGAAGTCGGTGACTCATCATACATATATTATCAAGATGAACACTTTCTCAAAAATAAAAAATAGCATAAAGAAAAGGCATCAAAGTAGAAAAATATGGATAAAATTAAATGAAGATCTTAAGAAAACATATCTAGATGAAGAAGGTAATATGCAATTTTTAGATCAATATTTAGAAGAAATGAGCTTAAAACAACCAGTAGACAAAAGTGACAATTTGCAATATATCTTGGAAAAATTAATAGAAACTACTACGAAGAAAGAAAATCAACATAACCTAAAACATATTTCAGAGAAATTTATTATTGAAAAATTCACAAGTAAGAACCCTAATGCAATGCAATGGATCGAGAGTTTTGAAAAAGAATGTGAGCGCTTTAACATATCAAAAGATGAAACAAAAATAGACATATTGAGGTTGTTTTTAGAAAAATCTTGTTTAGATTGGTATAGCTCGATGACCATAAAACTTACAATAAATGCACAGTGGACTGAATGGAAAGACAAATTTTTAGAAACTTTTAAAAACCAAGGATGGGATATAGTCACATATGCTCTTGCATTCAGATATAAAGAAGGACTACTAATTGATTACGCTATAAAAAAAGAGAGGCTTTTACTAGATATAAACAACTCGATAGACTCCAAAACAATGATAGATCTTATTGCAACGGGTTTACCTGGGTTTATATTAAATAAATTAAACAGGGATGAACTCAATGACACTACTGATTTGTTCAATGAGATAAGAAAATATGAAGGTATGATGTACAAGAAAAACTCAACTACAATAAAAAGCGGTACATTCCTTTATAAAAATAAAACTAATGATAAGAAGCCACGTAAGACCTGTGAATCTCTAGACAAAGGAATTAGGTATCATCCGGAGGAGTCATGTTGGTTTAAAAAAAATAAAAATGAATCTGAAAATGTTTTTAAATCAAGGAATGTAAATAACAACTCCATTATTGAAGTAGATATAAACACTGAGAAAAAAAACGAGTAAGTACACCATTAATCAAGATCAAACTTTTATTAGAAAAAAAATTAGAAGTGAGCGGCATTTATGATTCAGGCTCACAGATCTCTTTAATAAATTCAAGACTGATTAAATTAAAAGAAAAAAAGGAAAATATGAACATAGCATACATGAAAACGGTTAATGGTGTGAAAAAAACAGATGGCTTGATAACTATAAAAATAAAAATATTTGATATAGAAGAAGAGGTGGATGTGTATATAGTAGAAAATGATGATTTTGATGATTTTATAATTGGTTTGGATATGATAAAGAAATTCAAATTAACCCAAAACGAGGACTTACAAATAAAACAAAAGAAAATAACAAATAAAATAGATGAAATGTCTAAAGATAACAAAAATGAAGAAAAGAATATAAAAACATTTGCAATAAAATTTAATGAACACATAGAAACAGAAGAATTTGTAAGTATGACAGACCATTTAGATAATGAAAAGAAAATTGAGATAGAGAAAATATTAAAAAAATATAAAACAATTTTCGCTAAAGACAAATATGATATAGGATCAGTCAGAGATTATGAAGCTCACATAGATTTATTAACAAATAGATACTGCAGTAAAAGACCATACAGATGTACAATAGAAGATAAATTAGAAATCGAAAAGCAAATATCCATATTATTAAAGAATAATTTAATAGAAGAATCCTACAGTCCTTTCGCTGCTCCAGTGACATTGGCATTTAAAAAAGATGAAAATAGAAAATCCCGCTTATGTGTAGACTTCAGGGAATTGAATAAAATTGTTGTTCCACAAGCCCAACCTTTCCCATTAATAGATGATTTGATTATTAAAACTAGAAATTGTAAGTATTTTACTACACTGGATATAAACTCAGCTTTTTGGGCTATACCACTACGGGTAGAAGATAGAAGTAAAACAGGATTTGTCACACAAGATGGCCACTTTCAGTGGACTTGCCTTCCTTTTGGCTTAAAAACATCACCAGCTATTTTTCAGAGAATTTTAAGCAATATTCTAAGAAAGCACAATCTCACAGGATATTCCGTAAATTATATTGACGATATTCTTATATACTCAACCACCTTTGAAGACCATATAAGACACATAAGAAATGTATTAGAAGGAATAATAAAAGCAGGCTTTAGATTAAAGTTTAAAAAATGTATGTTTGCTTCAGACTCAGTAAAGAACCTTGGGCATGTAATTCAGAACAACTCAGTAAGACCACTAAAAGACAATTTAAACTCAATTAAAAATTTTCCAACTCCTAAGACACGAAAGAACATCAGACAATTTTTGGGAAAAATCAACTACTACCATGAATACTTACCAAGAAGCGCAATTATTTTAGACCCATTACACAATTTGTTAAGAAAAAATGAAGAGTTTGTATGGTCAGAGAAGTGTGAAGAATCATTTAATCAAATAAAAAGCTATGTATGTTCTCAACCTGTACTGGAAATATTCGATAAAGACTTACCAATAAAAATTTTTACAGATGCCTCTTTAGAGGGTATTGGGGCAATATTAAAACAGACACAACTAGACGGTAAAGACAAACCAGTTGCATATTTTTCAAAAAAATTAAACGAATCTCAAAAACGGAAAAAGGCTATTTATTTGGAATGTTTTGCTATGAAAGAAGCGGTTAAATACTGGCAACACTGGCTAATTGGAAAACATTTCACTATTTACTCAGACCACAAACCTCTAGAAAACATGAATATTAAATGCAGGACAGATGAAGAATTGGGTGACTTCACATATTACTTATCTCAATATGACTTTACAGTAAAATATATACCTGGTAAAGGAAATATAGAAGCAGATTGTTTGAGCCGAAACCCTGTATTAGAATCAGAAGATAACAAGGAGGAAATATTGAAAATAGTTAATTTAATACAAATGAAAGATATAGTTGAAGATCAAGAGAAAAATGAAGCAATAAAAGAAAAGAATCTATTATAAAAAAATAAAGAAACATGAAAATATTATACTCTCAGAAAAATTTAGTAAAGAATTAATTAAAAAGGTGCATGAAGACTTTTGTCATATTGGAATTAGACAATTACAGAAAAAAATAAGTCCAATATATACAGCTAAAAACCTAACAAAAAATATAATAAATATTTGTAAAACATGTGAAATATGCATAAAAAATAAATCAAGATGTCAAGGAAAATTTGGGTTTATGTCACAACTGGGACCAGCGACAAAACCAAGAGATAATGTCAATAGATACTATAGGTGGCTTTGGGGGATCTAGATCCACAAAAAAATACTTACACCTTTTAGTAGACTACTACACAAGATATGCTTTTATTACAACTTCAAAAACACAGAACGCGAGTGACTTTATAAAATTAACAAAGAAAGTACTAGAAACAGATGAGATTGGAATAATTCTGACAGATCAATATCTAGGCATCAATTCAATAGAATTTAAACAACATTTGCAGGAGAATAACATTAAACTAATTTTTACAGCTGTTAATACACCATTCTCAAACGGCTTGAACGAACGATTAAACCAAACAATTGTAAATAAAATCAGATGTAAAATAAATGAGAAAAATAATAAGAGAACATGGACAACAATAGCAAGAGAATGTATAGAGAAATATAATGAAACAGACCACTCTGTTACAGGTTTTGCACCAAAATATTTACTGGACGGAACAAATGTTAGTATTCTAACAAATGAAATTAAAACAATAGAAACCGAAGACAAGTGGATTACTGATAGAAAATTAGCATTAGAGAATACAATAAAATCCCATAAGTACAATAAGAAAATATTTGATAGAAATAGGAAAATACAAGAGTTCGAGATAGGAGACAGCGTATATGTAGAAAACGGAAATAGACTGAATAGAAAAAAATTAGACAAATTAAAAATAGGCCCTTTCAAGATAATAGAGAAAATATCAAATTCCATTTATAGGATTGACACTGGCAACAGAAAAACAGAATCAACTTTATTTCACATAACAAAATTACAACCTATCACAGCAGGTGAGGTGGAAGAAAACGAATATGAAGATAACTTGTAAATTATATTATTTAGAATTTTCGTTTATAGTTAATTAGATTATTTAAAATTTTCGTTTATAGTAGATTATATTATTTAGAATTTTCGCTCTTAGGGGGGGAGATGTAATGAAATGATATTTCATTATCCCAAATTATCTGCGCTTCGCGCGTTTTTAATCTGTAACTGAAAGTCAGTTTGCCGCGCATTTTGATGGTTGAATGACAGATAATGTTTAGATTACTTTTAACTTTGATTTTGTAAGAAAAAGAGATATAATTGAGGAGGCGATATTAGTGAACTTTAAATGTCGTTTCTTTGTATTTTCAGGTAAGAAAAAAGTAAAATTGTAATAGTTTTATGATAATTGTTATGTTGTAAAGGCGTGTTAAATAAAACAAAGCTTTGTATTTTCAGAGAAACAATTTGTGGTTTATTTTGAGCATCCTCAATAACCTATCTTATAATAATATTCAAAAAGACATTCTGAGATTTTTCATTAAGGTTTTTAACAAAAGAATATGGAACACCATCTTCTCCAGGAGAGGAATCTGTGAGACCAGACAGAGCACACTGAAGCTCAGACATTGAAAAAGGGTCATCCATTTCGTTTGAAATGGATGCTGGGAGAGGAGAGAGAAAGTTTTCCCGAAAAGGTGCAAAGGGGGGGCTAATTCGTCGACAAAATCGTTAAGCCATTCAGATGGATTATTGGAGGTAGGGTTAACAGAGTTTAGGGAACGACGAAATTTTTTAAGTTTAAGCCAGACTACGTAAGAAAGAGATCGGGGGGAAAGGGATTCACAAACACCAATCCAACAAAGTTTTTTCTTTTTAGAAATTAGTCTCTTTAATTTTGCGTCTAACCGTTGGTATATTTGAAAATTAGAAGGGGACATAGACAGAGAATACGCATCCTCTGCCTCCGTTCGTTGTGTAGTTAAGCGGGTGCATTCCTCATCCCACCAGGGGGTGGAAAGCAACCGCTTTTTTGGTAAATGTTTTTTTGGGGAAGTTAAGATCTGCCGCAGTTTAAAGGAGCCTTAAGAAATGTTTCATAATAAGAAATGACATTCTTGTCATCTTCCAAATCAGACAGGCAGTCCAACATGGCATCAACAGAATTACCAAAGTCAGACCAGTCTACATTTTTAAGGGAGTATTTTAGGAGGGGATTCAGGGTATTAGAAGGAGTAGAATTTTGATTTAGAGAAAGGAGCATAGGGAAGTGGTCACTGCCGTAAGTGGATGGAAGGACCTTCCAGGAAAGTTGAGAAGCAAGAGAGGGGGAGGATAAGGAGAGGTCTACTGCGGACTTAGGGTTTTGTGAGGGGTATACCCTACGAGTCGGCGAACCATCATTGAGGATGCATAGGTTTACATCATCAATAATTTCAACCAACAAGAGCGCAAAACCATCACAGGAGTGGCAGCCCCATGCCGTATGGTGGGCATTGAAGTCACCTAAAACAAGAATAGGATGAGGAAGCATAGAGAAAATAGAATTTAGATCAGGAATAAGAGACCCCCTCTCTTGGGTGGGGAATATAAAGAGATAGAAAAGAAATGATGAGGAATCTAACAGCAACAGCATTAAAATGTTGGTTAGATGGGAGGGGAATTTGGGAGTAAGGTATTGGATGACGGACAAAAAGGGCACAACCTGCATACCCATCACTCCTGTCATCCCTCAAACAGGAAAAACCTGGAACTCGAAACCGAGAACCAGGAATTAGCCATGTTTCCGAGATGGCAACAATGGAGGGACTATACAGATTGATTATAGAGAGCAATTCATGTTTTTTGGGTCGGATACTTTTACAGTTCCACTGAAGGAAGCTGGTTGGGGCCATTTTTAATAACATGGATTAATTGGGAATGGTTTTCGGCAACGTTGGACGGTAAAGGTATGTCACTACATGAAGGATCATTTGGGAAAGGAGTTCCAAAAGATTTGTGGTTTGGTTGGAAGGAGGAGTGTCCTTATTGTTAGAAAGGGCACAACCATTAGGAGTAGATGAGGAGCAGTTGCCAATTATGGCTTGGTGGGCGTGCTTAATCAAAATCAAAATCAAAAAATACTTTCTTCAAGTAGGCTCTCACGAGCACTTTTGAATCGTCAATACATGAAAAAACAAAAAAAAAAATACATCAAATAATGAAGCTACCAAAGCCTTTCCCAAGAGGAACTCTCAGACGGGCCTGACGGACTATAGTTTGGCGATAGGAATGCACGGATTTACTTGGAGAGGAATTTGCTTTAGAAGGACTGGGAGCAATATAAATTGGGGAGGAAAACATCTCTTTTGCAATCTCTGCATAGGATCTACGGACAGGAGGAAATCTAGCGGACGTTTCAAGGTAGGAAATATTGTCTGATGCCATTACTAATTTAATAAAGTGTTGACGCGAATACTCGGGACAATCCTTGTCTGAGGCAATGTTTGTTTGAGCAATACAAACATATGGCATTGTCCTTGACAACGTCACATGACTCACCGGTGTGTTGTTGGGCGCACTTATAACATCTTGGTTTAGAGCTGCACTGGGTTTTTACATGACCATTGCGACAGCAGCTTAAACACATGATGGTTGGAAGGTTGTAGGTTTCCACGGGGAGAGAAGTATGGTATGAATAAACTTTAGAAGGCAACATTTGCCCTCTGAAATTAGGACGATAGACTGGGTAGGAACCCAGGAGACAACTCCCTCATTAGATGTTTTACGATTTAAACGTCTCGCTTTCAGAACTCAACCACAGCCAGAGGGAACATCTAATGAGTCGACAAATTCCTCCATCGACCAATCCACGGGAACGCCTTTTACTAGACCCATTCTAGTGATATTATAGGTGGGGATAACAGCAGAATATTTAGAAAGGCCTAAAACAGGATTATTTAAAAAGTCATTAGCTGCCTGCGCAGATGAAAACTCAACAGATATTTTGTTTCGGCCAATGTTTTTTACACCATCATTAACGATGAAACTAATTTTATTTTTGTGCAGAAACTGCCCAAATTTGATAGCCCGCACAGTAGTTCCTGCTGATGGGTCTACTACTTCCCCCGACACTTGAATAATGAAGGGACCTTTGTCATCTCCAGAGTATTTTTTGGGACCTTCGGAAAAGCAGGGATGGACATATAGGGATTGGATTGACGGGTTACCGGTAGAAGGATGAACCAATGTTTTCTTTGCTGATGTATCAGTCAAAGCATTTTCATTTGGGCGTTTGCGGGAGTCGGTTGAAGAATGAGGAGAGGACGGGTTGCAATTATTATCTGATCCTCCAGGATCAGGAGGATCAGGAGGTCGATCGACCTCCATATTAGCTTAAAAAACTACTTATAACAAATTATACTTATATACTACTTAAAAAATAAATAATAGTTAACTACACACACTTACCACAACCGAAATGTTAGTACAACACGATATTAGTTAGAAACAAAGTAGTTTCACAGTTAATAAACAACAAAATCCGAAAACAAAACAACAAAATCTCTCTAACACGTGTGTCAACCAAAGCCAACGCAAGCGAAAAAAAACTAAAAATTTTCTACTACTCTTCATGCCTTATGTCAACTGTCATTTTATTTAGAGCGGTTATGTATGTCTCATATATCTCAACTTTACAAAGGGTTTTGGGGGGGTAGGGTACATATATCTTCGACGAAGCACTTCGTATAATAATGATCGAACATCACAGATAAGTTCGTTTGATCACTTATTATACACTGTATTTCGTTCTCGATATACATATGTATTTACCACGCAGATGTTTAGAGTATAATAATAATAATAATAATAATATACTTTTATTGTGCACCAAGAAAAACATTAGAACATAAGTGGTATGTTTACAAACAATAGTAGGAAGATGTACAACCAGGTCTTATTGCTAATAAGCAATTTCTACCAGACAACCTGAGAGCGAGGAGAAATATTATGTTGCGGAAAGAGGGTAGGTGGTGAAACAATACAAGTAAAATGACTAAAACTATACTTAATACATATTATTGATACAAATTTTAACTTATAATATAACTTATGATATATATATATATATATATATATATATATATATATATATATATATATATATATATATATATATATATATATATATATATAATATAGTAATAATACTAATAATATATACTTTATATATCATAATAAAACATATACATATATACATACATACACTATATATTATATATATAATATGGCAAAAGTATGAAAAAGTGAAATTAGTAACAGAGGATTATTGTTTTCATTTCAAGTAGAATAGTTTTAATTTATTTTTAAATAGCGATACATTTTGGGCCTGTCTAATATTAGCAGGCAATGCGTTCCATAACATAATAGCTTGTACAACAAATGATGATTTATAGAAATTCGTGTTATGAATTGGTATGCGCAACTGGAGGTATCTGTGCGATCTTACGGCCTCGCCGCGAGCATCAAAAAATTCAAAGTTGTTCTTCAGATAGACAGGTGTTGACGGGTGAAACAGAACACAATAAAGAAGTGATAAGATATGTGTATTCCGGCGAAGGCGAACGGGTAACCAATTGAGCTTTTTTCGAAAATCGGAAATGTGGTCATATTTACGCAATCCGAATATGAACCGTATCATAACATTTTGGAGTCGCTCAAGTTTACCAAGTTGAACTTCGGTAAGGTAAAAATAGCAAGCGTCGGCGTAGTCTAGTATGGGCAGCAAGAGTGAGTGTGCTAACGCAATTTTGGTAGGGATTGGAAGAATGTTACGCAGTCGTCTTAAGGAACTAGCGGCTGCAAAGATTTTTCTGCTGACTTCACTGATTTGGTGAGACCAAGAAAGTGTTTGGTCAAAGTAGATTCCCAAATTCTTAACTTTATCGACATATGGTAAATTAACACCGTTAAGAGAGATCGGAGGCAAGTCTGTGTTATTTAATCGTGCTATTAGCTTGTGGCTTCCCATGATTATTACTTGAGTTTTGGCGGGATTAATTGTTAGCCCATAATCTTTACACCAATCGGAGATGGCAACCAAATCTGAGTTTACAGTTGTTATGGCGTTGGAAATATTATCAAGAGTTGACGATGAATATATTTGAAGATCATCTGCATACAAGTGGTAGAGAGAATTTAACTGAGAGGTAATAGAGTTAATGAAGATAGAAAAAAGAAGAGGCGACAGCACGCCACCTTGAGGAACACCGGCATTGACGTCACACCAGTCAGAGAAACTGTCATCTATTTGAATACGCTGTTGACGTCCATGCAGGTAACTTCGAAACCAGTCAATAGCCGGAGGAGATATGTTAAGAGATTGAAGCACGCTTAGCAGAACATCAAAATCTACACTGTTAAATGCGTTGCTAAAGTCCAAAAGGACAAGTACGGTAAGCTGTTTCTTGTCCATGGCTAAGGGAATATCATCAGTGATTTTAATGAGAGCAGTAGTCGTACTATGACCCGGACGGAAACCTGACTGGAAGGGACTAAGGATATTATGCCTATTTAAAAATAGGCTAATTTGCTGATAAACAAGGCGTTCTAGGACTTTGGAAAGGAAAGGTAATATTTCTATGGGTCGGAAATCAGAAAAATCAGAAAGCTTACCTTTCTTGGGAATGGGGATGATTTTAGCAAGTTTCCAGTTCTGTGGAAATACACCAGATGTGATAGAGGAATTAAGGATGTTAGTAATAACAGGGCAGATTATATCTAGGATGGGAAGGATCATCTTACGACTAATGCAGTCATAGCCTACAGCATTAGATGCGATGGACAAAATATTCTTCTTAACATCACTCTCAGCAAATTGACAAAAATTAAAAGAAGGATAATCAGGAGTTGGAAGAGAAGAAAGAAAATTAATTGTTCTCATTTTATAAATGCTATCAATTGCATTACAAGAGCAGAAATATTGATTAAGATGGTTAAGATTAATATTGGTAGGAAAATGTGACTGATTTGATGATTTTCCAACTCCTATGGATTTAAGAAATTTCCACACTTTAGCGGGATCTTTATTTTCAACTGAATCATGAATGTGGCGACGCTGTGCATCTCTACATAACTTGTTGCAGTGATTACGAATCCTCTTGTAATTTTCGCGATTTATCTCAGAATTGTCTCTTTTGAGCTTGGACTTGGCACGATTTTTCTTAGCAATTAGGTCCTTAAGATCATCAGTTAACCAAGGCGCTGGAAAATGTCTGATTTTGACAGGTCTACTTGGGGCAAGTTTGTCGTAAAGTTGAATTAATAGTGAATTAAAAATTGCAATTTTAAGATCGGTCGAATCGGCCTCAAGAACACTTGACCAGTCAATTTTCAATACGTCCTCCAAAAATCGTTCTGAATCAATTGCACCAAAATTGCGTTGCATTATCACTTTGCGCTTAAATTTTGGAGGTTTTAATTTATAAGATAGGAAGATAGGATCATGGTAGGAAAAGTCTGAATAATGTAATGTTGCGATATATGACTAAAAAGAGATTGTATACTTATGTGTCATTCATAATTTTATAATTAAATAAAAGAGTTTAATCACTTCTTTTATTTTATACCTCCAACATTACAATAAAATTTAAGGAAAGATAATCATACATTTTGTAAATTATAACATTCATTTTCATTTTACTGTTCTTATAATTATTTATTTATTTTTACTGTTCAAAATTAGATAAATCAGAGTTTGAAACAGCTTGAGCAAATTCTCCCGGGTGTCTAACAATTTGTCTATTATACAATTTTGCAAATGTTAATGAATTATTTGTCCACGCTGTTGTTAATCTAATTACATTTATTGAAACTCCCTTTGATCTGGCTACTGAAGTAGAAGCATGGCGTGTACTATGCCCAGAAAAAATACTTGTTTCAATACTACACACTGAGATGGTGCTTTTAATCCATCTTTCTATGGTAGAGGCAGAAACTGGTTTAAGAGGTATTTTAAAAGTGAGTATGAAATGATCATTTTGATTTCTAATTTCTTGAGTAATTTTAATATAATCACATAATGTTTTTGCTGGACAAATATCCAATTTGTCAAAATAGGGTAAATAGATATAAGGTTGATTATGGCCTAAGCCTGAGGTTTTAATTATATCAGTAATTATTATGTTTATACCATCAGTAGAAAATTTAATATTGGATAATTTTAACACAGACAATGTTTGTGCCCGTTGGGCTGTACTTAATGCTATTAACATTACCAATTTCTTTGTCAATTTTGCAAGACTTAAAGAAGAATTCGGTGTCCACTTATGTAAAACATCAAGGACTTTATTTGTATCCCAAGTAATTTGGTATTTTGGTAATGGTGGTTTGGACTTATAGAAACCCTTAAACAATCTTTTAATACGATCATCTGTCCCAATTTTAGAGCCTATAATGAGAGACAATGCAGATTTATGGCAATTTAATGTTCCATATGAAGCTCCAGAATATAATACTAATAATAATAATAATAACAATAACAATGACAATGACAATGACAACGACAATGACAATGACAATGACAATGACAATGACAATGACAATGACAATGACAATGACAATGACAATGACAATAACAATACGTCCGGTATGAACACCTATGCCACGTGAGGGACGGACATTGGCAACTTTTTAAGTTAATCACTTTACCAATGGCCAACGGAGCACTAGTGACCTTTTAATTATGAAGAGACAAATTAGAGATAAACGTATAGGGCCGCTACCTGGAGGTCGTCGGGGCACGTTTGGAGCTGACGCTGAACGTGACAGCATGCGAACCGTCAGTGACTCACAGCTAAGCAGGCGGGCTGGGGTCGGGGCATTCCGAAATGCTACAGCCGAATCACAGCTTACAGATGATGCTTTGCAGAGTGAGGCAAGTGCCAATGAAAACTCTGCCGGTACATCTGCTATGACCACCACAAGTTTAAATACTAAGGATAAAAGACGTAAGTGGTCACACGAAGAATTTGAAGAACTTATGTATTGCTATTACAAAGCAAAATTTGATGGGATAGGATATTTAAATAAATTACAAAGTTTATTTACAGAAAGGAATCAACATAATCCGAAAATTTCTAATTTTAACGGTAATACATTAGCAACCCAGGCACGTAGAATTATTAAACAAAAAAATTTATCTGAAGAAATATTAACACGGATTAAAATAAACGCAGAAAATAGTGAACGGGAAACTATTGACCGATTATCCCAAATAGCAAACATTCACGAAGAAAATACTTCAGGAACACATCCAACACAGCATTCACAATCACCTTATTTAACAAATCACACATTAGAGCCACACATGACCTTAACAACACAATGTAGTACAACACTAGAAACAACCATGACTTTACATGACGAATTAATTACTGAATCTCAAAATACATCACAAAATTGTATAGAAAATGAGGAACCTATTATAATACAATTTCTTCAGATCTTAGCCGAAATAAAAGAAACACCTATAGAAGAACGAGATTCCTTACCTAAGCCCAAATTTAACAAATGTTATTTTCAAAATTTCCATAAAATTAACGCTTATATACCACAATTATTAGATAATCAGCACAGTTTACAAAATATAAATAATACTATTTATGCAGCTGCTAAAACTCTTATCATAAATAATAATAAAAAAAACTATAAACTAAATAATAATTTTAAAAAAAGAAAAAGATCCACCATGGAAAAATAGAATAAAAAAGAAAATTGATATATTAAGAAGAGAAGTAGGACAGCTAATAGAAATAGGAATTGGCATTAGTACTCGAAAGATCCTTAAATTAAAGATAAACTTTACAGTAAATATAATATATGTAATGAAATAGACCAAAGAAATACAATTGAAATTAATAAACAGAAAATTAAAGCTTATGCCGGAAGACTAAGAAGATACGAAGAAATGAATAACAGAAAAAATCAAAATATATTATTCTCTGAAAACGAACATAAATTTTATAAAAATTTAGGTGTTAAGCATAACCTTATCACAAAATTGCCAACAAAACACGAAATACAAGAGTTCTGGTCTAATATCTATTCAAATCCTTTTTCACATAAGAATTCGCCAACGTGGATACAGGAATTAGAAGATTCGTGTAGTAATATAGAAACTAAAGATTTTCAAGAAATAACTATTGAACATATAAAAAACGCTGTAAGAAAAATACATAATTTGAAGGCACCAGGAATTGATAAAATTCATAACTATTACTTAAAATATTTTACAAATACACATAAATATTTTGCTTTATTATTTACAGATATCATAAATTGCAAAGAATCTTTGAATGACTAGTTTACTACTGGAAATGTAATCTTAATACCAAAAAATACTCACACAGAAGAACCTAAAAATTGGAGACCAATTGCGTGCCTACCAAGTATAACTTATACAAGTTGCTGACATCCATCCTCACTGAGGAGCTATACATTCATTGTGATGTGAATAACGTGATGGCCCCCGAACAACGTGGATGCCGCCGAGGAGTTCGAGGATGTAAAGACCACTTAATGGTAAATAAAGCAATTTTGGAAGATGCTCATCAAAATTATAAAAATGTTAGCATGGCTTGGATAGACTATCAAAAGGCTTTTGACAGTATTTTTCATAGTTGGCTTCTTAAGATATTAGATATCTACAAATGTCCACCAATCATTAAACAATTTCTTGAAATGGTCATGCCCTCATGGAGAATGATCATGACGGCGCGAGGAGCTGAAATGTCAATAACTACTGAACCGATTTATGTCAGACGAGGCATCTTCCAGGGTGACTCTTTGTCTCCACTTTTATTTTGTCTTGCCATTAACCCACTATCCAAAATTCTTAATAAGTTTAAAATTAAAGGATACAAATTAAAAAATAGTACCCACATTAATCATTTATTATACATGGATGACTTAAAACTTTATGCCAATAATAAAAATAATCTTAAAGTCTTACTCAATAGTACAGAATTGTTTACAAATGATTTAGGTATGAGTTTCGGGTTAAACAAATGTAACATATTACACTTATTGGGAGGACGTAGAAGCTGTAGTCAGGGAGATAAGCATATTTTATTATCTGGAGAAGTTTTTGAACATTTAGAGTCTAACACAACATATAAATACTTAGGCATCCATGAATCTGGAAAAATAGATCACGAAGTACTTAGGGACCAAATAACTAAAGAGTATTTTAAAAGAATAAAAAAACTTACCTACACACATTTAAATTCTCGAAATTTAATAAAAGGAATAAACACATTTGCAGTCCCGGTGTTACTTTATTCCATAGGTGTTGTTAATTTTAAAAACAACGATTTAAAAAAAATAGATATTAAGACCAGAAAACTACTTGCTATAAAAAAATACACCATCAAAAAGCTGATATACATAGATTATACTTACCGGTAACAGAAGGAGGAAGGGGGCTTATTAATATAGAATACTTGTATAAAACTCAAATAATAAAATACTTTCAATACTTAACTAATGATACGGACTACTTAATTCAATCTGTAAAGAAACATCATGCTAATAGAAATAAATACTCTATAATAAAAGAATCAAAAATATATATAAATAATTTACAACTAATACCTAAAGAAGTACATAGCGATACAGAAATTAAGCAAGCAATTATTAAAACACAAAGAACACAATGGAATAACTTACCAGAAGAAATTAGAAAAGCTCCATCTAAAAACATTTTTAAAATTGCTTTAAAAAAGCTCTATTTACAGCGAAGCAATAATGGCTGTTTTGGTATTATATTATATTATATTATATTATATTATATTATATTATATTGTATTGTATTGTATTGTATTATTATTATATTATATTATATTATATCATATTATATTGTACTATTGTTCACCTACATCTACTTTCTTGTACATCATAAGGTTGGCTGGGAGAGAATGCAGTAGCATTAAGTCCGCCTTTTGTTCATACGATTGTATTGTACAATAAAGCATTAAATAAATAAATAAAATGGAGAAACAAAAACATGCATGGCCAATTTCCGAATAATGTCCTAGACCGCGTAAATATAGACCTCGAACTTTCATTCAGATGGTTAAAAAAGCATTCTCTTTCAGCAAGTCTGGAATCAACATTATTTGCAATTCAAGATCAAGCGGTTGTCACCAGACAGCATGAAAGAGATATTCTTAAACGACCAACTGATGGAAAATGCCGCCTGTGTATGAAGAAAGACGAAACAGTACAACATATAATTTCTGGATGTGATAAATTGACACCGAATCATTATGTAAATAGACACGACAACCTTGTTAAATATATATATTGGGCCTTATTGAAAAAACATAATATGAATACTACTAACCAATGGTGGAAAGAAAATCTAACACAACCACAAATTCAGCAAAATGATTCAGCGAAAATATTGTGGGAGTTACCAGTGCACACAGATATTAAAATATCACACAATAGACCAGACTTAATATATGTTAATAAACTACTTAATAAAACCTTTTTAATAGATGTAACCGTACCATCAGACACCTAGGACCTAAAGAAATAGATAAGTTGAACAGGTATCAGTCTCTCGAAGTTGAAATAGATAGATTATGGAATACACAGACCACCATTAGTAGGTACAACCGGAGTTGTTGCAAAAAATATAATAAAATATTGCGAAAAACTAGAAAGTAACATTGATATAGGTATATTGCAACATACATCAATAACGTTTAACATACATACATATTATTTATATTATATATATATATATATATATATATATATATATATATATATATGTCGGAGGAAGACGTCAAGTTGATAGTTCTTTTAATTATATCACGAGTTATTAATTATTTACTAAAATACAATTTGTTGAAAATAATGTTAAATTTATTTAATTTTATTTGCGTGTAAATTCTTTTTAAATATGAATTAAATGTTCTTTATTCTATGGATTGCATTGACCAATCAGAGCAGAGCGTAAGACTCGAGCGGGGTCGAGGCGCCATCTTGACAACAATGGCGAATCGCGGGAATATGAGAATAGTTGTAGATCGACGTGGATAAATTATTGTATTGATTTAAGACAGTTGTGGTGGAGATATTGGTGTTGTGAGATTACTGTCACGAACCCGCTGCTCGTATAAAATAGTTACAATTCATATTCTAAATTATTAATCGTGACCTCAACATTGTAAAACTATAATAAAATTGTGTGAAATAGTAATACGTTGTTTTGTGCTCGCATTTAACCCTCATGACGCCCACTAGAACTTTGCTAATTACTGATGATGTCGATAAGAATGGTGTTTCTCCGACATATATATATATAATGAGTAAAAGTGGTCGAGTCCATAGCACCTACCAATACGCAATCCGTAAGTCGCATATAAGGTTTGATACTCATGTTTCGAGTCATCCATTTAGTGTATCGTAATACTTTAATTTTCTTTGACACAACAACCGCACTTAACTCACTGTATCACTTAACAAAACCTTTAAAAACATAAACACTTTCTGGTGGACACACGAGTGTAAACGCGCGCGAAAGATAATTTAACAAAATAGCTAGGCGGGTCACTGATCTCGGTCAGCTGTGGTTAGGTCATTGACCTACGGTACCTACCTAATACGTCTATTTACCTCAGGTATGATTCGAATTTACCGTCAAACTTGATCAGGCTTCGGACTGGCAAAGTAATTGTAACAACATCTTGTAAATAAACTTAATTGAATTTATCCCAACAGTTACGTAAGCGAAGGATTTCAAAAATTAATCCCGTAACATTAAAATCAAAATGTGTCAAAACAATTTGGCGTGTCTAAAAATTAGAATCATCTCTGTTTACCAAAGTCATTTAATATTTCAGTAACAAACTGACGAGAGTATAAATAAGAATTATTAAAAACTGTGTTGCGACATTTCGCTAACATAACATTTTTTTAATACCTTAAACAAGCCTACTTAAAAACAAAAAAAGAAAATTAATCATTCTTCTAATAATTATTAAACAAGTATGTGGGCTACTCCCACATTATTCATATTTTAATATCTATTTAGTATATAAATACATTTACAGTAATAAAAATATTTATTATATAATTATTATATTTAACACAAACATACATACAAACTATACATTATTCACACATCACATTCACGCATCACGCACACAAAACATAAAAAACAATAATTAATAACAAATTAATTATATTCACTCACCTTTATACCAAGTCGGTTAAGCGGTGTACTTGTTGACGACGAGTACGAGCGAATTTCTTACCTGCGTTGTGTGACGTAACCACGGGTCGCGCGCGGCGATCCTCCGGTGCGTGTACGCAAGACTAGTTAGTCGCAAATTGTCTTTATGCGCTAAACCTGTGTCGCTTGCCTTTCGCTCGCTTACATTGTTGTGCTTACGAACGTTCTTTTTCTTATATACTTTCTTCTATCGCTATCGTCTATCCTTCTGAACTTATAGTGTGGCATTGTAATTGTGTACTCTTTGGTTTTTCTAGTGCGTCGTTCTGTACTCGTTTATATGAACTATTTTAACTGTTTGTGTGTTCGCGATTAAACGTTTTTGTGTGAACATTGACTTTGGCATTATTTATCTCCAACCACTTAATTATACACAACACTACGCCACCAAACTGGTGACCCCGAACTGTACGCGAATTACAACATGAGCGATAGTAGTGAGTCCATCAAAAGTGCAGAGTCACAGAGGAGCGGCCATGTTACTGTACGTCGTGCACGGAAGATACGTGTCACAGCGGAAGGTGCTTCAACGGGCGTGCATACACACAATTTTAAGGTGCCTCCATTCTCACCAGAGGATCCGGAATTATGGTTCGCTTTATTGGAAGGCATTTTTGAAAGCCATAACATTGAAGAAGACCAAGTGAAGTTTTCTAATGTCATAACTACTTTAGATATACAATACGCTAAAAGTGTTAAGGACATAATAGTGAACCCACCAGCGAAAAATCGTTATGAGAAGATTAAAACAGAACTCATCCGTCGTTTATCTGCATCCCACGAAAAGAAAGTGAAACAGTTGCTCACGTACGAGGAACTCGGGGACAGAAGACCCTCCCAATTTTTGAGACACCTCCAAGACCTCGCTGGACCTTCGGTACCGGAAGATTTTATCCGAACCATATGGTGTAACCGATTACCCACAAGTATCCAGACGGTGCTGGCATCGCAACCTTCCCATTCGCTGGAGCAACTTGCTGACCTGGCTGACCGCATCCAAGAGCTTACGTCACCGTGCGTTGTTGCTTCCACTTCGTCACATCACAACGAGATTGCGGAGCTAAGGAAGATGGTGGAACAGCTCTCGTTGAAACTCGACGAGCACACCCGAGCGACACGTCGACAAGGTGACCGTTACAGATCTCCGCAACGCCGCCCAACTCCACGTCAACGAACGAGGTCGAACTCCAGCCATCGTAAATACCCGACGTGCTGGTACCACGCGAAGTTCGGCGCAAACGCGAAGAGATGTATGAAGCCATGCGACTTCAACAAAGCGGGAAACGCCAGGGGCAGTCAGTAATGGCGACGGAAGATTGCCCCTCCCCCTCCCCTTCAAGTCGTCTTTTCGTGACTGACCGCAGCTCGAAGACCCAGTTCCTGGTGGACACAGGCAGCGACCTCTGCGTGTACCCTCGAGCTGCGCTTCGAGATCGGCGGACTAAGACCGACTACCAGCTAAGTGCCGCTAACGGAACAGCTATAGATACCTTTGGCTATATTGAGCTCAATTTTAACTTAGGCTTAAGACGTAACTTCCCATGGCGCTTTGTAGTTGCAAATGTTACAAAAGCAATCATTGGCGTAGATTTCCTTAATTTTTATAATCTTGTTGTAGATGTACGCAATCAGCGCCTTTATGATAATTCTACTTCTTTGTCTGCTATTGCCACTTCTGCTAATGTTACTAATATATGTTCTGTTAAGGTCATGACAGGCGACACACGTTACCATAACATCTTGAGTAAGTACCCCGAAATTACTCGTCCTTCAGGTACACCCGTTAAACCTCGACATAACACTGTACACCATATCCGGACCACACCTGGTCCACCCATTTCTTGTACCCCTCGCAGGTTAGCTCCTGATAAGCTAAAGATAGCTAGACAGGAATTTGAACTTATGCTGAACAACGGAACGGCGCGTCCCTCAGAGAGTTCCTGGGCTTCACCTCTCCATCTTGCGCCTAAGAAAGATAACGGCTGGCGTCCTTGTGGCGATTATCGTAAGCTCAACGCCCGGACGATACCAGATCGTTATCCCATTAGGCACATCCACGACTTCGCTAACTCCATCTCTGGTTGTAAAGTCTTCTCAACCATCGATTTAACGAAGGCATACAACCAGATACCCGTGTACGAGGGCGATATTGAGAAGACCGCCATCACCACTCCTTTTGGCCTTTTCGAGTTCCCGTATATGACGTTTGGCTTGAGAAACGCAGGACAAACTTTTCAAAGGTTTGTCGATGAAATGACGCGAGGGCTGGATTTCTGTTTTTGTTATCTGGACGACTTCTTGGTCTTTTCCAAGAATGAAGCCGAGCACGAGGTTCACCTGGAACAAATTTTCCAACGCATGAAGGATTATGGTATCCTCATCAATACTTCAAAGTGCGTATTTGGAGCTGATGAGGTTACGTTTTTGGGATACCGTATCTCTTCTAAAGGTACTAAGCCTTTAGACGCAAAGGTTCAGGCTATTAACAACTTCCCACAGCCTAAAACCATAAAGGAGCTCCGACGGTTTCTTGGAATGCTGAATTTTTACCGGCGATTTCTGCCCGACGCCGCTAAAATCCAAGCCCCGCTAAATGCATTGCTCACTGGCTCAGTTAAAGGTTCTCAACCCGTTAACCTTACCGGCGACACGCTGTTAGCATTTGAGCAATGCAAAACGAGTCTCTCCAATGCTGCATTACTTGCGCACCCCGATTCCGAAGCCGAACTCGCTCTGGTAACAGACGCTTCGGATTTGGCAATGGGTGCAGTATTGCAGCAGTTGAAGGAAGGTGCTTGGCAACCCCTCGCCTTTTTCTCGAGGAAGCTGAGCCCTTCACAACAGAAATACTCGCCATATGACCGTGAACTCCTGGCCATATACGAAAGTATCAAATACTTTCGTCATATGTTGGAAGCTAGGCATTTCGTGGTGTACACTGACCACAAGCCGCTCAGTTACGCTTTTCATGAGCGAAAAGCCAACTGTACGCCTCGTCAGTTTCGTCACCTCGACTACATCTCGCAGTTCACCACTGACATCAGGCATATCGCGGGCAGCGACAATATCGTTGCCGACGCCTTGTCCAGGATAAACGAACTGCAGATGCCTGTCGACTTTGACGAACTCGCCACGTCCCAAGCTTCCGACCAGGAGCTCAAGGAAATATTAAACGGAGAGTCCTCGCTCCGTTTGGCGAAGTTGCAAATACCAGGCACTCAACGTGAGTTGTATTGTGACGTCAGTACGCCATCGCCCAGACCTTTCGTCACAACACCTCTGCGAATGAAGATTTTCGACAGCCTTCATTGCCTCAGCCACCCAGGTGCCAACACCAGCGCCAAATTGGTGGCTGAGCGCTTTGTGTGGCCTGGAGTTCGCAAAGACTGTCGGGAATGGGCAAAGAGGTGCCTGACTTGTCAGCGTGCAAAGGTCACTCGTCACGTGTCCGCGCCGCTTGGCACTTTTGACCTGCCGCGCGCGCGATTTGCATTTTTGCACGTTGACATTATAGGTCCTCTGCCACCTTCTCAAGGTTGCAAATACTGCGTCACAATCGTGGACCGTTTCACACGCTGGCCGGAAGTAACACCACTTCCCGATATGACAGCTGAGTCGGTCGGTAAAGCCATAGTATCGTGGATATCCAGATTTGGATGTCCAACTGATATTGTTACCGACCGTGGACGACAGTTTGAATCCACACTTTTTCAATTTCTTGGAAAAATGATCGGATTCAAACATCGCAAAACCACTGCATATCACCCAGCATGCAACGGCCTAGTGGAACGTTTCCACCGCCAGCTCAAAGCTGCAATCATGTGTCACGCTGATTGCAACTGGGTTGACACATTGCCGCTTGTACTGCTTGGTATTCGCACAGCATACAAGGACGATCTCCATTCATCATCCGCGGAGCTGGTTTATGGCGAACATTTGCGTCTGCCCGGAGAATTTTTCCAGGCTGACCCACCAGATGGCACGGACATATCCGATTTTGCGACACGATTACGCCATTCTGTGTCCAAACTAAACCCATCGCCCGCTTCGCGTCATGTCAAAGACAAAATCTTTGTTTTTAAGGACTTGTCCACGTCAAGCCACGTATTTTTACGGGACGACTCATTAAGAGGAGCATTACAACCCCCGTACACTGGCCCATACGAAGTCTTGGAGCGAGGTGACAAAACATTTAAATTACGGGTGAAAGGTAAGCCTTTCACAGTATCCATAGACCGTCTCAAACCGGCCTATATACTGGACACTCCACCTACTGTTCCACCTCCGACTCCTATTCCTACCCTCAACCCTAATCCTATCCCTATTTCCACCCCTACATCCTCACTTGACCCTGAGAGGACAAGCCATTTAACACCAGGTAAGAACGTCACTAAAACTCGTTCCGGTCGTATAGTTCATTTTCCTGACTATTATCGACCGTAGTGACGGTCTCAGGGGGGGAGTGATGTGGGCTACTCCCACATTATTCATATTTTAATATCTATTTAGTATATAAATACATTTACAGTAATAAAAATATTTATTATATAATTATTATATTTAACACAAACATACATACAAACTATACATTATTCACACATCACATTCACGCATCACGCACACAAAACATAAAAAACAATAATTAATAACAAATTAATTATATTCACTCACCTTTATACCAAGTCGGTTAAGCGGTGTACTTGTTGACGACGAGTACGAGCGAATTTCTTACCTGCGTTGTGTGACGTAACCACGGGTCGCGCGCGGCGATCCTCCGGTGCGTGTACGCAAGACTAGTTAGTCGCAAATTGTCTTTATGCGCTAAACCTGTGTCGCTTGCCTTTCGCTCGCTTACATTGTTGTGCTTACGAACGTTCTTTTTCTTATATACTTTCTTCTATCGCTATCGTCTATCCTTCTGAACTTATAGTGTGGCATTGTAATTGTGTACTCTTTGGTTTTTCTAGTGCGTCGTTCTGTACTCGTTTATATGAACTATTTTAACTGTTTGTGTGTTCGCGATTAAACGTTTTTGTGTGAACATTGACTTTGGCATTATTTATCTCCAACCACTTAATTATACACAACACTACGCCACCAAACTGGTGACCCCGAACTGTACGCGAATTACAACATGAGCGATAGTAGTGAGTCCATCAAAAGTGCAGAGTCACAGAGGAGCGGCCATGTTACTGTACGTCGTGCACGGAAGATACGTGTCACAGCGGAAGGTGCTTCAACGGGCGTGCATACACACAATTTTAAGGTGCCTCCATTCTCACCAGAGGATCCGGAATTATGGTTCGCTTTATTGGAAGGCATTTTTGAAAGCCATAACATTGAAGAAGACCAAGTGAAGTTTTCTAATGTCATAACTACTTTAGATATACAATACGCTAAAAGTGTTAAGGACATAATAGTGAACCCACCAGCGAAAAATCGTTATGAGAAGATTAAAACAGAACTCATCCGTCGTTTATCTGCATCCCACGAAAAGAAAGTGAAACAGTTGCTCACGTACGAGGAACTCGGGGACAGAAGACCCTCCCAATTTTTGAGACACCTCCAAGACCTCGCTGGACCTTCGGTACCGGAAGATTTTATCCGAACCATATGGTGTAACCGATTACCCACAAGTATCCAGACGGTGCTGGCATCGCAACCTTCCCATTCGCTGGAGCAACTTGCTGACCTGGCTGACCGCATCCAAGAGCTTACGTCACCGTGCGTTGTTGCTTCCACTTCGTCACATCACAACGAGATTGCGGAGCTAAGGAAGATGGTGGAACAGCTCTCGTTGAAACTCGACGAGCACACCCGAGCGACACGTCGACAAGGTGACCGTTACAGATCTCCGCAACGCCGCCCAACTCCACGTCAACGAACGAGGTCGAACTCCAGCCATCGTAAATACCCGACGTGCTGGTACCACGCGAAGTTCGGCGCAAACGCGAAGAGATGTATGAAGCCATGCGACTTCAACAAAGCGGGAAACGCCAGGGGCAGTCAGTAATGGCGACGGAAGATTGCCCCTCCCCCTCCCCTTCAAGTCGTCTTTTCGTGACTGACCGCAGCTCGAAGACCCAGTTCCTGGTGGACACAGGCAGCGACCTCTGCGTGTACCCTCGAGCTGCGCTTCGAGATCGGCGGACTAAGACCGACTACCAGCTAAGTGCCGCTAACGGAACAGCTATAGATACCTTTGGCTATATTGAGCTCAATTTTAACTTAGGCTTAAGACGTAACTTCCCATGGCGCTTTGTAGTTGCAAATGTTACAAAAGCAATCATTGGCGTAGATTTCCTTAATTTTTATAATCTTGTTGTAGATGTACGCAATCAGCGCCTTTATGATAATTCTACTTCTTTGTCTGCTATTGCCACTTCTGCTAATGTTACTAATATATGTTCTGTTAAGGTCATGACAGGCGACACACGTTACCATAACATCTTGAGTAAGTACCCCGAAATTACTCGTCCTTCAGGTACACCCGTTAAACCTCGACATAACACTGTACACCATATCCGGACCACACCTGGTCCACCCATTTCTTGTACCCCTCGCAGGTTAGCTCCTGATAAGCTAAAGATAGCTAGACAGGAATTTGAACTTATGCTGAACAACGGAACGGCGCGTCCCTCAGAGAGTTCCTGGGCTTCACCTCTCCATCTTGCGCCTAAGAAAGATAACGGCTGGCGTCCTTGTGGCGATTATCGTAAGCTCAACGCCCGGACGATACCAGATCGTTATCCCATTAGGCACATCCACGACTTCGCTAACTCCATCTCTGGTTGTAAAGTCTTCTCAACCATCGATTTAACGAAGGCATACAACCAGATACCCGTGTACGAGGGCGATATTGAGAAGACCGCCATCACCACTCCTTTTGGCCTTTTCGAGTTCCCGTATATGACGTTTGGCTTGAGAAACGCAGGACAAACTTTTCAAAGGTTTGTCGATGAAATGACGCGAGGGCTGGATTTCTGTTTTTGTTATCTGGACGACTTCTTGGTCTTTTCCAAGAATGAAGCCGAGCACGAGGTTCACCTGGAACAAATTTTCCAACGCATGAAGGATTATGGTATCCTCATCAATACTTCAAAGTGCGTATTTGGAGCTGATGAGGTTACGTTTTTGGGATACCGTATCTCTTCTAAAGGTACTAAGCCTTTAGACGCAAAGGTTCAGGCTATTAACAACTTCCCACAGCCTAAAACCATAAAGGAGCTCCGACGGTTTCTTGGAATGCTGAATTTTTACCGGCGATTTCTGCCCGACGCCGCTAAAATCCAAGCCCCGCTAAATGCATTGCTCACTGGCTCAGTTAAAGGTTCTCAACCCGTTAACCTTACCGGCGACACGCTGTTAGCATTTGAGCAATGCAAAACGAGTCTCTCCAATGCTGCATTACTTGCGCACCCCGATTCCGAAGCCGAACTCGCTCTGGTAACAGACGCTTCGGATTTGGCAATGGGTGCAGTATTGCAGCAGTTGAAGGAAGGTGCTTGGCAACCCCTCGCCTTTTTCTCGAGGAAGCTGAGCCCTTCACAACAGAAATACTCGCCATATGACCGTGAACTCCTGGCCATATACGAAAGTATCAAATACTTTCGTCATATGTTGGAAGCTAGGCATTTCGTGGTGTACACTGACCACAAGCCGCTCAGTTACGCTTTTCATGAGCGAAAAGCCAACTGTACGCCTCGTCAGTTTCGTCACCTCGACTACATCTCGCAGTTCACCACTGACATCAGGCATATCGCGGGCAGCGACAATATCGTTGCCGACGCCTTGTCCAGGATAAACGAACTGCAGATGCCTGTCGACTTTGACGAACTCGCCACGTCCCAAGCTTCCGACCAGGAGCTCAAGGAAATATTAAACGGAGAGTCCTCGCTCCGTTTGGCGAAGTTGCAAATACCAGGCACTCAACGTGAGTTGTATTGTGACGTCAGTACGCCATCGCCCAGACCTTTCGTCACAACACCTCTGCGAATGAAGATTTTCGACAGCCTTCATTGCCTCAGCCACCCAGGTGCCAACACCAGCGCCAAATTGGTGGCTGAGCGCTTTGTGTGGCCTGGAGTTCGCAAAGACTGTCGGGAATGGGCAAAGAGGTGCCTGACTTGTCAGCGTGCAAAGGTCACTCGTCACGTGTCCGCGCCGCTTGGCACTTTTGACCTGCCGCGCGCGCGATTTGCATTTTTGCACGTTGACATTATAGGTCCTCTGCCACCTTCTCAAGGTTGCAAATACTGCGTCACAATCGTGGACCGTTTCACACGCTGGCCGGAAGTAACACCACTTCCCGATATGACAGCTGAGTCGGTCGGTAAAGCCATAGTATCGTGGATATCCAGATTTGGATGTCCAACTGATATTGTTACCGACCGTGGACGACAGTTTGAATCCACACTTTTTCAATTTCTTGGAAAAATGATCGGATTCAAACATCGCAAAACCACTGCATATCACCCAGCATGCAACGGCCTAGTGGAACGTTTCCACCGCCAGCTCAAAGCTGCAATCATGTGTCACGCTGATTGCAACTGGGTTGACACATTGCCGCTTGTACTGCTTGGTATTCGCACAGCATACAAGGACGATCTCCATTCATCATCCGCGGAGCTGGTTTATGGCGAACATTTGCGTCTGCCCGGAGAATTTTTCCAGGCTGACCCACCAGATGGCACGGACATATCCGATTTTGCGACACGATTACGCCATTCTGTGTCCAAACTAAACCCATCGCCCGCTTCGCGTCATGTCAAAGACAAAATCTTTGTTTTTAAGGACTTGTCCACGTCAAGCCACGTATTTTTACGGGACGACTCATTAAGAGGAGCATTACAACCCCCGTACACTGGCCCATACGAAGTCTTGGAGCGAGGTGACAAAACATTTAAATTACGGGTGAAAGGTAAGCCTTTCACAGTATCCATAGACCGTCTCAAACCGGCCTATATACTGGACACTCCACCTACTGTTCCACCTCCGACTCCTATTCCTACCCTCAACCCTAATCCTATCCCTATTTCCACCCCTACATCCTCACTTGACCCTGAGAGGACAAGCCATTTAACACCAGGTAAGAACGTCACTAAAACTCGTTCCGGTCGTATAGTTCATTTTCCTGACTATTATCGACCGTAGTGACGGTCTCAGGGGGGGAGTGATGTGGGCTACTCCCACATTATTCATATTTTAATATCTATTTAGTATATAAATACATTTACAGTAATAAAAATATTTATTATATAATTATTATATTTAACACAAACATACATACAAACTATACATTATTCACACATCACATTCACGCATCACGCACACAAAACATAAAAAACAATAATTAATAACAAATTAATTATATTCACTCACCTTTATACCAAGTCGGTTAAGCGGTGTACTTGTTGACGACGAGTACGAGCGAATTTCTTACCTGCGTTGTGTGACGTAACCACGGGTCGCGCGCGGCGATCCTCCGGTGCGTGTACGCAAGACTAGTTAGTCGCAAATTGTCTTTATGCGCTAAACCTGTGTCGCTTGCCTTTCGCTCGCTTACATTGTTGTGCTTACGAACGTTCTTTTTCTTATATACTTTCTTCTATCGCTATCGTCTATCCTTCTGAACTTATAGTGTGGCATTGTAATTGTGTACTCTTTGGTTTTTCTAGTGCGTCGTTCTGTACTCGTTTATATGAACTATTTTAACTGTTTGTGTGTTCGCGATTAAACGTTTTTGTGTGAACATTGACTTTGGCATTATTTATCTCCAACCACTTAATTATACACAACACTACGCCACCAAACTGGTGACCCCGAACTGTACGCGAATTACAACATGAGCGATAGTAGTGAGTCCATCAAAAGTGCAGAGTCACAGAGGAGCGGCCATGTTACTGTACGTCGTGCACGGAAGATACGTGTCACAGCGGAAGGTGCTTCAACGGGCGTGCATACACACAATTTTAAGGTGCCTCCATTCTCACCAGAGGATCCGGAATTATGGTTCGCTTTATTGGAAGGCATTTTTGAAAGCCATAACATTGAAGAAGACCAAGTGAAGTTTTCTAATGTCATAACTACTTTAGATATACAATACGCTAAAAGTGTTAAGGACATAATAGTGAACCCACCAGCGAAAAATCGTTATGAGAAGATTAAAACAGAACTCATCCGTCGTTTATCTGCATCCCACGAAAAGAAAGTGAAACAGTTGCTCACGTACGAGGAACTCGGGGACAGAAGACCCTCCCAATTTTTGAGACACCTCCAAGACCTCGCTGGACCTTCGGTACCGGAAGATTTTATCCGAACCATATGGTGTAACCGATTACCCACAAGTATCCAGACGGTGCTGGCATCGCAACCTTCCCATTCGCTGGAGCAACTTGCTGACCTGGCTGACCGCATCCAAGAGCTTACGTCACCGTGCGTTGTTGCTTCCACTTCGTCACATCACAACGAGATTGCGGAGCTAAGGAAGATGGTGGAACAGCTCTCGTTGAAACTCGACGAGCACACCCGAGCGACACGTCGACAAGGTGACCGTTACAGATCTCCGCAACGCCGCCCAACTCCACGTCAACGAACGAGGTCGAACTCCAGCCATCGTAAATACCCGACGTGCTGGTACCACGCGAAGTTCGGCGCAAACGCGAAGAGATGTATGAAGCCATGCGACTTCAACAAAGCGGGAAACGCCAGGGGCAGTCAGTAATGGCGACGGAAGATTGCCCCTCCCCCTCCCCTTCAAGTCGTCTTTTCGTGACTGACCGCAGCTCGAAGACCCAGTTCCTGGTGGACACAGGCAGCGACCTCTGCGTGTACCCTCGAGCTGCGCTTCGAGATCGGCGGACTAAGACCGACTACCAGCTAAGTGCCGCTAACGGAACAGCTATAGATACCTTTGGCTATATTGAGCTCAATTTTAACTTAGGCTTAAGACGTAACTTCCCATGGCGCTTTGTAGTTGCAAATGTTACAAAAGCAATCATTGGCGTAGATTTCCTTAATTTTTATAATCTTGTTGTAGATGTACGCAATCAGCGCCTTTATGATAATTCTACTTCTTTGTCTGCTATTGCCACTTCTGCTAATGTTACTAATATATGTTCTGTTAAGGTCATGACAGGCGACACACGTTACCATAACATCTTGAGTAAGTACCCCGAAATTACTCGTCCTTCAGGTACACCCGTTAAACCTCGACATAACACTGTACACCATATCCGGACCACACCTGGTCCACCCATTTCTTGTACCCCTCGCAGGTTAGCTCCTGATAAGCTAAAGATAGCTAGACAGGAATTTGAACTTATGCTGAACAACGGAACGGCGCGTCCCTCAGAGAGTTCCTGGGCTTCACCTCTCCATCTTGCGCCTAAGAAAGATAACGGCTGGCGTCCTTGTGGCGATTATCGTAAGCTCAACGCCCGGACGATACCAGATCGTTATCCCATTAGGCACATCCACGACTTCGCTAACTCCATCTCTGGTTGTAAAGTCTTCTCAACCATCGATTTAACGAAGGCATACAACCAGATACCCGTGTACGAGGGCGATATTGAGAAGACCGCCATCACCACTCCTTTTGGCCTTTTCGAGTTCCCGTATATGACGTTTGGCTTGAGAAACGCAGGACAAACTTTTCAAAGGTTTGTCGATGAAATGACGCGAGGGCTGGATTTCTGTTTTTGTTATCTGGACGACTTCTTGGTCTTTTCCAAGAATGAAGCCGAGCACGAGGTTCACCTGGAACAAATTTTCCAACGCATGAAGGATTATGGTATCCTCATCAATACTTCAAAGTGCGTATTTGGAGCTGATGAGGTTACGTTTTTGGGATACCGTATCTCTTCTAAAGGTACTAAGCCTTTAGACGCAAAGGTTCAGGCTATTAACAACTTCCCACAGCCTAAAACCATAAAGGAGCTCCGACGGTTTCTTGGAATGCTGAATTTTTACCGGCGATTTCTGCCCGACGCCGCTAAAATCCAAGCCCCGCTAAATGCATTGCTCACTGGCTCAGTTAAAGGTTCTCAACCCGTTAACCTTACCGGCGACACGCTGTTAGCATTTGAGCAATGCAAAACGAGTCTCTCCAATGCTGCATTACTTGCGCACCCCGATTCCGAAGCCGAACTCGCTCTGGTAACAGACGCTTCGGATTTGGCAATGGGTGCAGTATTGCAGCAGTTGAAGGAAGGTGCTTGGCAACCCCTCGCCTTTTTCTCGAGGAAGCTGAGCCCTTCACAACAGAAATACTCGCCATATGACCGTGAACTCCTGGCCATATACGAAAGTATCAAATACTTTCGTCATATGTTGGAAGCTAGGCATTTCGTGGTGTACACTGACCACAAGCCGCTCAGTTACGCTTTTCATGAGCGAAAAGCCAACTGTACGCCTCGTCAGTTTCGTCACCTCGACTACATCTCGCAGTTCACCACTGACATCAGGCATATCGCGGGCAGCGACAATATCGTTGCCGACGCCTTGTCCAGGATAAACGAACTGCAGATGCCTGTCGACTTTGACGAACTCGCCACGTCCCAAGCTTCCGACCAGGAGCTCAAGGAAATATTAAACGGAGAGTCCTCGCTCCGTTTGGCGAAGTTGCAAATACCAGGCACTCAACGTGAGTTGTATTGTGACGTCAGTACGCCATCGCCCAGACCTTTCGTCACAACACCTCTGCGAATGAAGATTTTCGACAGCCTTCATTGCCTCAGCCACCCAGGTGCCAACACCAGCGCCAAATTGGTGGCTGAGCGCTTTGTGTGGCCTGGAGTTCGCAAAGACTGTCGGGAATGGGCAAAGAGGTGCCTGACTTGTCAGCGTGCAAAGGTCACTCGTCACGTGTCCGCGCCGCTTGGCACTTTTGACCTGCCGCGCGCGCGATTTGCATTTTTGCACGTTGACATTATAGGTCCTCTGCCACCTTCTCAAGGTTGCAAATACTGCGTCACAATCGTGGACCGTTTCACACGCTGGCCGGAAGTAACACCACTTCCCGATATGACAGCTGAGTCGGTCGGTAAAGCCATAGTATCGTGGATATCCAGATTTGGATGTCCAACTGATATTGTTACCGACCGTGGACGACAGTTTGAATCCACACTTTTTCAATTTCTTGGAAAAATGATCGGATTCAAACATCGCAAAACCACTGCATATCACCCAGCATGCAACGGCCTAGTGGAACGTTTCCACCGCCAGCTCAAAGCTGCAATCATGTGTCACGCTGATTGCAACTGGGTTGACACATTGCCGCTTGTACTGCTTGGTATTCGCACAGCATACAAGGACGATCTCCATTCATCATCCGCGGAGCTGGTTTATGGCGAACATTTGCGTCTGCCCGGAGAATTTTTCCAGGCTGACCCACCAGATGGCACGGACATATCCGATTTTGCGACACGATTACGCCATTCTGTGTCCAAACTAAACCCATCGCCCGCTTCGCGTCATGTCAAAGACAAAATCTTTGTTTTTAAGGACTTGTCCACGTCAAGCCACGTATTTTTACGGGACGACTCATTAAGAGGAGCATTACAACCCCCGTACACTGGCCCATACGAAGTCTTGGAGCGAGGTGACAAAACATTTAAATTACGGGTGAAAGGTAAGCCTTTCACAGTATCCATAGACCGTCTCAAACCGGCCTATATACTGGACACTCCACCTACTGTTCCACCTCCGACTCCTATTCCTACCCTCAACCCTAATCCTATCCCTATTTCCACCCCTACATCCTCACTTGACCCTGAGAGGACAAGCCATTTAACACCAGGTAAGAACGTCACTAAAACTCGTTCCGGTCGTATAGTTCATTTTCCTGACTATTATCGACCGTAGTGACGGTCTCAGGGGGGGAGTGATGTGGGCTACTCCCACATTATTCATATTTTAATATCTATTTAGTATATAAATACATTTACAGTAATAAAAATATTTATTATATAATTATTATATTTAACACAAACATACATACAAACTATACATTATTCACACATCACATTCACGCATCACGCACACAAAACATAAAAAACAATAATTAATAACAAATTAATTATATTCACTCACCTTTATACCAAGTCGGTTAAGCGGTGTACTTGTTGACGACGAGTACGAGCGAATTTCTTACCTGCGTTGTGTGACGTAACCACGGGTCGCGCGCGGCGATCCTCCGGTGCGTGTACGCAAGACTAGTTAGTCGCAAATTGTCTTTATGCGCTAAACCTGTGTCGCTTGCCTTTCGCTCGCTTACATTGTTGTGCTTACGAACGTTCTTTTTCTTATATACTTTCTTCTATCGCTATCGTCTATCCTTCTGAACTTATAGTGTGGCATTGTAATTGTGTACTCTTTGGTTTTTCTAGTGCGTCGTTCTGTACTCGTTTATATGAACTATTTTAACTGTTTGTGTGTTCGCGATTAAACGTTTTTGTGTGAACATTGACTTTGGCATTATTTATCTCCAACCACTTAATTATACACAACACTACACCACCAAAAGTACATAAATATCACACGCGATCACAATCACTAGACACTCAAAACTAAATAAAAACAGATCATCTGTCTATGGCATCACGAAGTATCCTTCAAAACAAATAAACAAAATAAATCAAATTAGGTAACACCAATTGAATATTTTATTCACAATTTTTGTCAAAGCATAATTTTGATGTCATTTGTTATACCCACTGTATTAATATTTTGCACGATATTTGTCATAGCCTATACGTGTTTATAAAAATCGTAATTTATAATTACATATTGTCACTATTTTCACGAATTTAAAGTCAATTAAAATATTAGAAATTAACGACATTGTCACAACAATTCGGCATGTTTAAAAATTTAAATAATCCCTGTTTACAGTAATATCTCTTTTAAAAAAACTATTATGATTATTTGAGTTTATAAAATTGATTTAATAGAAATTAGACAGTATGATGACAACGCGTATAATATTAAACAAGTGTATAACCTAACCTACACACTTAACAAATGAAAAAAAAACAAAGCAATATCAACTTGTAGTTGCGCGAGCAATTCAATGTAACGCAATTTCTAAGGGCTAACGAAATACTAATAATTCTAATAACCACGCCGACGCGCGACGTGCGATCCCGGGACCTCTCTGTCCCACCCCCTGCACCCTGCCTAACGATGAAGGAGAAAGACTCTTGCGCAGCGGCGATGGCCGTACCGCCCGTACCCCGCGCCCCACTTCCCATGTCTCTGTTATTTTTTTACACGTGCCAAAACAGAACAATAAATTTATTTTTGTTTAGCAAATTAGAATAGAATAATATTCCTAACTACCTAAAACAGTTTTTTTTTAATCTGCATTCCACACTTCCGTATAAAATATGATTAATTTTCTTACTAAACTGTTTTATTTTCGTACTTTTATAATATTTCAACAGTAATACATTTATTTACAAATAATAAAATGACAATGTTTTATCGTTTTATTATTTAACCGTATTATTGAACCGTAAAATAGAAAAGAAAGAAAGAAAGAAAGAACACTTTTATTTGGGACCGTACAACAAATATATAAGTAACTTCAAATAAGAAAGAAAATATAAAAAAAAATAACCAAAAAACAACTTAAATTACTAAATTACTATCAACATTTACATGAAAAACAAAAAACAAAAAAAAAACAAATTAACAATAAAAAAATCGATACGATCGATAAAAAAAGGTTAAAAGAAACAAAAAAAAATACTACTACGATAAACATATAGGCATGACGTGTCCCAAATGGGTATACCATTCAGCAATTAATAGGCGTGGACACCTAATGCTGATTTTCAATGGTACCCCTCTTTGATAACAACTGACGGGCGGTGACCAAGTTATAATACTTAAATTAATATAAAAACAATAGACATTGAATACATAATATATTCATGAAATAAATCTGCACACATTAAATAGTAATTTTTCAACATATCTATTATTTTGTTCAAATCAAAACCAGTTACAGACAACTGGGAATGTCACCAGAATGCCACGTGCACCGGTGGCCGCGGGACGTGCAGTCAGTATTATTATTAGTTTATTCTGCGTTTATTTTAAATAACATTGAACTAGAGAAGTGAGACACAGAAAAAAAATATATTGGACGTTAAAGTCGATGGTGAGTTATAAATATATTATGTTATTGGGTATATGAGCTCATATAAAAATATAAATAATTAATGAAATATTATTCTTTTATTTCTAGACTACCCAACGATAAAATGAAATAGGTAACAATACCTCGTTATTAGCGGCAGCTTTCTCAGCATAACTAACACAAAGTCAATGGAACAACACGATGCAGGCAACGGAGCCATATCATCAAGGTAAGATATTATGTATTTATATTATCTAGGTAAAAAAAAATAAAAATAATCTTAATGTATGTTATATTTCTAATATATATTAAATATAACCTAGATACTTTTTACATGTAATTGAATATCAATTTGGATACATATACGAGTAATTGAAAAAAGATATATACCTAGGTATAAATAAAGTAATTAAGCCGGTGTTACATCATAGTTACGTAACTCGATAACTAAGACAATTTTTAAGATCATAATTATATAGGTAGTACTTTTGTATGCTATAAACATATATACACATATACATATAGTATACATACACATACATATACACACCTACGTACACCTACATATACACACATACATATACACAAAATATATATTTATTATTGTTATTCTAGCAGTAAAGAGGGCGCCTACGTAACACACGTTTAACATCGGCTCCGTGCTTTTATTGTGCTAATAAATCAAATAAAGCGGATTGGACTATAAAGCATATATCAAATTTTAGTGTATAACGTAATACATACGAACAATTGTTAATGTGGTGGAAAAAAACAGTAATAAGTGCAAAACGAAACCAAAACAGTTCAAAATATCAAATGAATGTTTTTATAAGAACCGTTAAATTATGTGCAAAGTTTAGGGAAGAAGCGGCCAATCTCTGAAGACAGACATCTTTTCCAGCAGAAAGAAACATCATTCAGGCAATTTTAAACATTTTTTCCCATTCCCCATAAAACATAACCTATAACAAAGCATCTCAAATATAACATCGTCATTGCGAGTACGCAAGTATAAAACAGCACCACCCAACGTCGAGTTGTGTCACTAATAGTATCAGAGCCATCTAGTAGCAAATAGCGAACATTAGAAGAGCAAGTCTATTCACCAAGAGAGGGCGACACATGTTTGCAAACAATATTAATAAAACTATTGATTACGACAATAACGAAAACTTACATAAATAAACATGGAAGAAGTTTTGGCTACTTTACGTTCTATTCAGAAGGAATTAGATGAACAAAAAAACACAATTAAGGAAAGTGGAGTAAAGGTGACCGAAAATGTGACAGAAAACATAAATAATATACTAGATGCTAAATTCAACATATGGGAAGAAAAGTATGAAAACTTAAAATGCAAGATAGATAAACAAGAACAAAGACTGGAACTATTAGAGAAACAGGCAAGAAAAAGAAATGTAGTAATATTTGGCATAGCAGAACAAGAGCACTTCTACTCAGATCTAGAAAATATGATTATAGATTTCATAAGAGGACATATGACAATCCATCTAAAAAACTTCGATATCCAAGAAATAAGGAGAATAGGAAAAAATCTGATGATCCTCCCCCGATTGTATTAACATTATCAACCCTAGGAAAAAAAATCGAGATCTTAAAACAAAAAAAGTCATTAAAGAATACCAACTATTATATAAAAGAAGATTATCCCAAACAGATTTTGAAAAAAAGAAGAGAGCTGCAGGAACAATTAAAAGTAGAAAGAGAAAAAGGAAACAAAGCAATAATCAAATACGATAAATTGGTGATACTTGAATGTATTGATAACTCCGAAAAAAACAAAAAGAGACACCTTTCAGCTTCTCCTCAAGATAAACAGACCAATGAAAATCACCCACCACTCAGGACACAAGCTAACAAGAAGAACAAGACAACCCCTTTGAACACACCGCTATCATCACTTTGTAATCGCTCCGAAGGAATAGTAAAGCCGGGCCTATTAAACTATCTGGTAAATAAAACTCCTACAAATATGCAAACAAGTCAAAATAAAAATGAAACAAATTAGCAATTAGGACCCCCTCTCAAAAAAATAAAAATGTTAAGAAAAAAAAGAAAAGACGCAAAAAAATGTCTTCCAATCCGGTTGGTCACCGTGGAAGATTTCGACCACCACCCTCCAAGGAGGTTTACAACCTCTACCAATAAACTCTACGTGGCAACATATAATGTAAGATCACTGTCTTCATGCGAGCGACTGATTGAACTGCAAGAAGCTTTAAAGAGAGTGAAATATGACATCATTGGTATATCAGAGATGAGACGCCTTGGTAATAAAATAGAGGAATACAAGGACTTCATTTTATGCTATATGGGCGAGACTCTAGGCAAACACGGAGTAGGCTTTCTGATAAATATATCTCTAAAACAAAATATAGAAAGCTTTATTGGAATCACAGAAAGAGTTGCACTACTGAATGTAAATACACAAGGGTACATCATAAGCATAATACAAGTATACGCGCCTACGGAGTCAGCAGGTGAAGATGAGATCAATGATTTTTACACATCAATAGATAGAGCCATAGAGATTGCTCATAATAACTTAATTATAATGGGTGATTTCAATGCAAAAATCGGTCAACCCCTAAAGGACGAATGCTTAATAACAAAAAAATTTGGTTATGGAAAAAGAAATGAAAGAGGTCAGAGACTGATCAAATTTGCTTTGGAAAATAAACTATCAATAATCAACACATTTTTCAAGAAGAGAGAAAGTTGCAGATGGACATGGCGTTCTCCGAACGGACAATATAAAAATGAAATAGACTACATAACATCAAACAAACCAAAACTATTTCAAAATATAGAAACATTAAACTTAAACTATTCATCTGACCATAGATTAGTAAGAAGCACAATTAAACTATCAAAACCACGAAAGAGCAGAGCGACTTATTCTAATAAACAAAAAAACACTTTACAAATTGATGAAGAAATAAAAGAATACAAAATTAGTCTAAAAAACCAGCTAGAACATTGGTCAAAAACAAACTCCGTACAATTTTGTTATGATTCACTGATACATGCTATAACAAGAAGTCTGGACACTACTAAATCAGGTACCCAACCAAACAATAAACATAAAATTCTATCAGAAAGAACACTATTGCTTTTAAAGAGAAGGCAAGTGCTCCAAAAAACTAAAAATAAATCACGTATTCAAAAAAATGAACTTAGCTCTCTGTACAAGCTATCAAGTAGGTCTGTTAAAAAGGACTATACAGAACACAGGACAAAGACTATAGAAAAACACCTAGAGAAGGAAGGAAGTCTGAAAAAAGCCTTCAAGAAACTTCGTACCAGTAGAGCCTGGATAGAAGGTTTGAAACTGAAAGGAACAACCTCAAATAAGCGTGAAGTTATACTAAACGTTGCAACAACCTTTTACCGTGACTTGTACAGCGCAAATCCAGATACACAGGTTCTTACGAGAGAAAAAAAAAAACTGGGAAAATGTAAATATATCTCAAAACAGCATTGAAGACAAGATTCATCCGATTGAACAATCTGAAATCATTAACGCAATTAAGAGATTAAAAATGGATAAAAGCCCCGGCCCAGATCAAGTCACCACTGAGGCCATAAGGTATGGGGAAACTCAACTAGTCACGCCATTAGTGTACCTATTTAATCTCATCTTAGAAACTGCGGTTATACCTACACAATGGTATGAATCAAACATAACTCTACTCTACAAAAAAGGAGACCCACAAGACATTGGTAACTATAGACCTATTAGCCTTCTATCGACTCTATACAAACTATTCTCTTCGATCATTAACAAGAGAATAAGCGAAACGCTAGACACCTGGCAACCCATAGAACAAGCAGGTTTCCGCAAGGGATTCTCTACGATAGACCACATACACTCTTTAGAATTAGTAATCGAAAGGTACCAAGAAAGACAGAGACCGCTCTACATCGGCTTTGTTGATTACCAAAAAGCATTTGACACAATAGCACACGCAAGTATCTGGGAAACATTAAAGGTTCAAAAAGTCCATAACAACTACATAAGAGTGATAAGAAACATATACAGTAATAGTATTAGCAAAGTTAAACTGGAAAGAACTGGCCCAAGCTTTTCTATAAATAGAGGCGTAAGGCAGGGCGATCCCATGTCACCAACACTTTTCATTGCTGTACTAGAAACCATCATAAGAAGGGTGGATTGGAAGAAATGCGGCTTGTATATTAATGGAAAATACTTAAACCACTTAAGGTTCGCAGACGATATCGTTTTACTATCAGAAACTAGAGGGGGCCTGCAATATATGTTAGAAACACTTAACACAAACAGCAGACTAGTGGGATTGGAAATGAACCTAGCAAAGACGAAATTAATGACAAACAGCATAGAGGAATGTATCAGAATCGAAAACGAGACGATAGATTACGTGGACAAATATATCTATCTTGGAAAACAAATAAGTTTTAAACCCAACAGTAATGAAATGGAGGTTGAACGTAGACTAAAAATTGCGTGGAATAAGTATTGGAACTTAAAAGAAGTATTTAAAAGTAACATACCAATAACGCTAAAGAAGAAAACCATGGATTCATGCATTTTACCCTCTCTAACTTATGGCTGCCAGACGTGGAGATTTACAAAGAAAACTAAAAACAAAATTAGTTCGTGCCAAAAAGGAATGGAACGTAATATGTTGAATATAAAGAAAATACACAAAATTAGACACACGAAGATAAGGAAATATACTAAAACAATAGACGCGTTAATTTATGCCCAAATATTGAAATTCAGATGGGCAGGCCATGTAGCCCGTTTATCAGATAATAGGTGGACCACAATTATTACCAAATGGAAGGGCCCGTCGGGCAAACGACGCGTAGGAAGACCCCACACAAGGTGGGAGGAAGATATAAAGAAGATCGCAGGATCAAACTGGTTACTAGTAGCAAAAAATAGAGAACAATGGAAATCCTTGGAGGAGGCCTTTACCTGAGAGGGGTCCATGCTAATAATAGTATTTAATAAAAATAAAAAGTAATTTAATAAAAATTTGGATAATTAAACTTCACAATATGTCTAGTCACAATTAACAAGTAAAAACAAAAACATTTATATTATTATAACTGGTTAACTACATATTGTCAAATAAAATGTGAATATTAATAGAAGATGTATGTGAATGAGTATTACAAAAATTAATTTAATTGCTAGACTAGTGTATGTGCTAATAAATATTTTAAAATGATATAGAGTTATATATATTTGTTTGTATATATAATAGCAATAAATTTTGTAATTTAATAATAAATAAATACTACCTATTTATACTGCATTGAATACATAATAACAAAAATAATATAAATAAAATAACAGATGTAAGCAAAAAATATTTAAAAATTGAATTTTATAATCTAATTATGCATGGAATAATAAAAGGCTTTTTTATTTATTTTATTTTTATTTATTCTAGCTGTAAATTTAATAAATATGTTTGTATTTAATATTGAATGTTTTTATGGACTTCAGGATCCGAAGCGGAGGGGGGATGTTGTTCCAACACTTCGTTGCCGCGTAACGAACTGCCGCGGAATGTTGCTGTGTGGTGAGCCGGCACGTTCAGCATATAAGAAGACGCTCTCGTTTGGTAACTTGTATTACTTTCGTTGGCCCAACTTAGTTTGTTATATAAATATATAGGTGTTTTATTTTTAATAATACCAAATAAAAAGGTTGCAAAGTGTAATTGTCTGCGGTATTCCATCTTCGCCATTCGGGCACAGTTAATATATGGAGTAACATGTGCGCGAGGCAGTATTTTGTAACAGAACCTAATACATGCATTCTGTACCCGCTGAATAAGATTTTTAGTGCGAGTGAGTAGTCTGGGCCCGATGACCGCATCAGCGTAATTAAACTTTGAAAGAACTAGAGTATCGCATAACTTTATACGCATATCATTACTTAGTACATTTCGGATCTGGTATAAAACTTTTAATCTATAGAAGCAATTGCGAGCTGTATTTATGCTGTGTTTTTCAAAGGTTAACCGCTCGTCGATCAACAAGCCCAAACTTCTCGCTTCTGTAACTCGTTCTATTCTCTCGCCTTTTATATGCACAATTGGGTTTAAATCATTAATTAGATTTACCTGGTTTCTTGATCCTAATAATATATACTTAGTCTTGCTCGGGTTTAAAATAAGACTATGAGAATCTGACCATTCTGATATGCGCTGAAGATCGTCATTTAATTTTTGTATAGCTAGATTTATTTCTGAGTTTTTAAATATATGTGATATTTACAATGTTTTACACTTTTGACTATATCGGCACAGTATAGCGCAAAAATAATAGGCCCTAATATTGATCCTTGAGGAACACCTCTGTTAACGGAGCAACAATCAGAGAGAGCTTTAGACCCATCCTCATTTATTACTTCTACAATTTGCTTACGATTTCCTAAATAACTCGAAAACCACTCAATTGTGTCAAGACTGAACCCGTAATATTTTAATTGAGATAATAGTAATGACCTATTTATTGTGTCAAAGGTACGCGAGAAATCCAACAAAACAAGTATTGTACCCTCACCCGCGTCCTAAGCACACAAAACATTGTCAATTACATCTAACAACGCGGTAGTAGTGCTGTGATGTTTGCGAAACCCAGACTGTCTATCAGGTAAAATATTTTGATACTCTAAGTATGCAGTTAATTGGTTACACACTATTCTCTCCAATATCTTCGAGAGACAAGGTAATATGCTTATTGGACGAAGATCTTTAATTTCAGTAATATTATCTTTCTTGGGTATAGGTCTCACCAGAGCCGTCTGCCATAGGGTCGGAAACGTATTACTTGAAATAGATTTATTGACAATAGCGGTAATATTTGACAATGTGATCGGTTACGTTAATAACAACATATCCAGTGATATACCATCAACACCTATGGCATTCGACTTTAAGGAGCGTAAAATTTTTAAAACTTCCTGTTCATTGCTAGTAGATAATGTAAAAATAGCTGTACCGTATTTATGAAATTCGTACTAATAAATTGTCGAAAGAGAAACGTAATTACTACCCGGGATATTTAAAAAGTGATTATTTATCGTAGTCGGATTATTGATTTCTTCTGGTATAATATAATTGCTCTTTTGTTTTATATTAATATATTTTTTTAAGTGATTCCAAAGCACAATTGAGTTTTTAATATTCGAGTTTATATGGTAATTAAAGTAAGCAGATTTCTCTCTATGAATTGCTTGGGTAACCTCCAATTTTAAATCTTTATAATAACTTATACTTGTCTCTGACCCACTCTCTTTCGCTCTTACGTGAGCCGCATCCCGACGACTCCTCAACAATTTTATATTGTATGTTATCCAGGGATACTGGTTTTCCCTGATGCAGATTAATTTACTAGGTGCCAGTAAGTCAAAGACCCACAACAAGTTACTATTTAATACATCCACCATGTCGTTTATTTCCTCGAAATCAGTGACACGTTCCCAATTTATTAAATTAAGTGTCTCATTAAGATGCTCTGGATTAATGTCCTTTAATGGTCTATACATAATAGTCTTTGGTAAAATTTTGTATTTTTTTATATTTACTTCGCAGGATATAAACGCATGACCTCCGAACTTAGCGACATAATCTATTCTAATCTGACTAACTGAAGTATTCGAACATATAAGATCAATTAAACTTTCACTATTGGGAGTAAAATGTGTGGGTTCAGTGACACACTGTCGTAAATCATGAGTCAATAGGAAAAGCTCCAATGCCTGATTATGAATCTCTCGGGTACCGATATAATTAATATTAAAACCTCCCAACACATACAGATGGTCATGATAGGGTAAGCTACTTATTGTTTCGGTCAATGCGTCAAAAAAAGTTGTTACATTTCCCCAAGGGTAGGCTGTGCTAATAATGATGGTTTTGCCATTTATTTTTATGGCTATCCACATTTGCTCCACGAGAGGCGATATCGGGTGCATCAGTTTACGCGCTGATATACCGCGTTTGATATAAAAACCGACACCGCCACCTCGTGATCGAATTTCTACCGGTCTCGGTATGTGACGCAATCGATAACCAGGCACAACGGGAGCTCTGCCATCCTCTCCTGAACGCAACCACGTCTCATTGATTGCTATCACATCTACGGTATGTCGCTCCATAAGAACTATGAACTCATCGTGATGTGAACCAAGCGAACCCGGGTTAAATAAGCCTAATTTAAGATTTTTAATACTAATCATTTTTATCCTTAATGAAACGCAAATAATAATAATAATAGACTAATAAATTCATAAGTAAATAAAATAGGTATAATTCCGTAACAATAAAATAACAATAAGAATAATGAAGAAAAATATAATTATTCAAATACACATATATGTGAGATGTATACAAATATATTGGTTCTATATTAGGTTCGCCCATTATTAAAAAAAATAATATTTTGAAGACCGGGGACACGTCATTACTTATTATAAAATAAATTGTTGAGTGGTAATAATTTTTACTATTATAAAGACCTGACGAAAATACATAATTAAAGATGTTACAAGGTGTAGAGAGAATTATAACAATAAAGGTCTGTAATTTCATTTTACATAAATTATATGCAATTTTCAGCAATATTCGTAATTTTATAACACAAGAAATATAATAAAAATACACAAATCTTTTACTATTATTAAAATTCAAACTTATTTTGAGCCAAAAATTATAATTAAATCGTTTTCTGTTCGAATACGCTGTACTGCCGTATCCGTCTCGCGTCGCATGTGAATTCTCCCCTCCCGCGTCCATACAAAGCGCCAGCCGTGACGTTTTCCCTCCTCCCTAGCCTTATAGAACAATAGGCGATTAACACGAGTCAGATGTTCATTAATGTAGACTCGCCTGAGATTGCCGTCAGTGACACCTGTAGTATCGGTCCCGCGTCGCACACGCGCCGCCTTGATGATGTCGTCGCGAAGAGACCGTCGCGCTAATCGCACGATCACCGGCCGCGGGCCACAACACTCTTCACTCGATGTCAACAGGCGATGCGGACCGACGCGCTCGGCGCTTACTATATCGCGAGAGTCGAAAGCCATACCCAACTTATTAGCAATCGCTTGTGTCAGATGTATAACATTCTCTCTACTCCGTTCTGCCACACCCGTTATTTGTACGTCATTTAATAATGAATTTTGTTGTCATTGATGTCTGCTTTTAACTGTATGATAATATCATGTAAATTTTCGTCTTTGCTGACACCAGAACTGGAGAATTTTTCTTCTAAAGAGGTCATGCGCTCTTCTACATTATCAACCCTCTTATTGAACTCAACCATATTTTCGTTCATTCTTGCTAATTCTAACCTGAACGAAGTCATCTCCCGCGTAACAGATATAAGCTCCATCCAGAGAAGCTTCATCTCCTTAGCTAAGGATAACTCCGATGTCTTATCCTCATTTTCAGCAGAGTTGGCATCTATAAATCTATCTACCGAGGGTGATTCAGTACTAAACAGGGACTTATTCTTATATTCCGGTCCGCGGCAGCCTCGGCATGTCCAGCGCGCAGGGAGGCGGGAGTCAGGGCTGATGTTGACGCACGACCGATGGAATACTGCATTACACTTATTGCATTTTACGCCATGTGTGGGCGACAAGAACTTGCCGCATTGATTGCATTTGTTGGCCATTTTGCATATAACGTAATAAGTAACGTCTCCGATAGATGTCACCAAACAAATATTTTTGTGTAATATTTATTAAAGATATTTATTATTGTTGTAATAGTGTATAAATATTAATAGGCACTAATAATGTTTGTGTATTTAAACGAACGAGACAATTATAATGTAGACTGAATAAAAACTTTTATTGAATTGATTAGATCCATAATTTCAACAGAATTGGCCAGTTTAAAAGGTGACTTTAAAACTTCTATCTATCCTATTCAAGAAGAGTTAAAAACATTTAAAAAAGAATTTCAAATAATAAAAGACAGTTTGGATTTTATAAATTCAAAATTTGAAGAAATTTTTAAACGAATTGAATGCTGCGAAGGAGAAATGAATGTTTTAACTAAATAACTGGTCAAGTGCGAGTAGGACTCGCGCACCGAGGGTTCCGTACAAACTTATAGAAATCTATATAAGACTAACCCATCTACGCCATTTGTGGTCTTCATCATCAGTTTCAACATAAGTTACTATCAAAAATACCTAAATCGGTATACGCTTGCCTATAATATTTGAGGAGTTCCCTCAATTTCTCCAGGATCCCATCATCTGATCCAGACCTGAAGACAATGGCACCACCTTGGAAGTATACCTTTTCAAACAAAAAAAAAATTTGAAAATCGGTACCCAAATGGCGGCGTAATCGGCGAACAAACATAAAAAAAAAATTAAATACAAGGTCGAATTGAAAACACTCCTTTTTAGAAGTCGCCTAAATATAATCAAATATTATGTAAATATGGATCACGTCCCAAAAACTATTTTGAAACTACTTAGGAGCACTTTAATTTAAAACACCATCATGGATGCAATCCATGGAAAATAAAATATATATTAAGTACTAATACACCTTATACTTTCAAACAAAAAAAGTTATAGCGCGATTCAGGATACACCTAGCGCCATCTCTTGACAATTTCAATGAACTAACTTGTTGACTTTGACATTAACAACATAATTATATTATATTTTATTCTCGTTTTATTTTTATTTATATTCTACTACACACCCCTGCACTACGTTCGTAAAATATTTAGATTTACATTATCAATCAAAATATCGAAATATATATTAGTGTTGCCAAGACGAAAATAATTAGTCCTTAATTCGAACAAAACTAATTGTTTATTTATAAATAACTAATTATATTACTAATAACCAGAAGACTTATATGTGTAGATAAATAAGTAAATTAAATAACTGGATCTGTTTGAATTTAATTTTAAAATTTTCGTACTAAGTCAATACGAGTACTTAAATCAAATAGCGTGAAGCTCTTATATTGAATGTTAATTGCGTAATGACGTTATAAATTGACGATAAAACTTTTAAATTAAAAGTTTATTTTATAATTTTTAGCGCGTTTAAATAATAATTAAATTAAAAATTTTTATTAATCGAGCAGAATTATATCACAGTTAATGTCATAATGTTGTAATAGATGGCATTAGCTGTACGCTGCATCGCGCTATCATTTTGTTAGCTGCGATATATAGATTGCATTGCGTTGTTTATAAAGGTTTGCTGCTTTTTAATGTTTTCGTATTGATACAAATTTCTTCTCAGTGTTTGTAAAATTGTTTTTTTGACCATGGTCAACTTCTATGTTAATTTGTTACAAGTACATAAAATTTTAATTCTAAGATTAATATATTTTCCGCTTGATCAATTTACAACTTGATACATTTACGCGTTCCTGAGAAAAAGTTTGAAAGACAGACGTACAGACTGACAGACACACGAACAGAAATTTACAGTTTTCGGATTTTTTCCTTTATGTATACTAAAGGACCTTGCTCCTGGCCAAATTTCATAATGCTTGATCAATGGGAAGTACCCTATAGGTTTTGATTCCCTTGCGAAAACGTTAAAAACGCTATCATACTTAATATATGTGATATAAATGACCGTATCTTTTGATTGCGTTAACTTAGAAGTTTGATTTTTTCACAGCTCTTAGTAATTACAACTCTGAGTACTTGACGTTGATAAAAATTTGTTACCTTCACGCGTTTCTGAGAAAAAGGTTGAAAGACAAACTTACAAACAGACAAATATACATACAAAAATTTACAGTTTTCAAATTTTTTCCTTTATTTGTACCATAAGATCTTACTTCTTGCCAAATTTCATCGTGCTAGGTCAATGGGAAGTACCCTATAGGTTTTGATTCCCTCGCGAAAACGCTAAAATGGTCAAAATATACGACATATTTTCTATTATCTTTTGATTGCGTTGACTTAGAACTTTATTATTTTCACGGCCGCATGTCATCGTAGACTTGAGTATATGATATTAATTTCAACATAATACGTCTATGCATTTCTGAGAAAAAAGGGTTGACATCCCGACAGACAGACAGACAGACAGACAGACGGACAACAAAGTGATCCTATAAGGGTTCCGTTTTTACTTTTAAGGTACGGAACCCTAAAAATGAAAACATGATCTCTTTGTTACAAACAATTTTTGGTAAAACAAACTTACAATTTAATATAAATACGGATATAGACTTCATCACCAGAGTTGCTTCTAAAAAAACTGATGTCAGGAAATCTAAACCAATTATTGTGCGTTTCATATGTAGATGGAAAAAAGATGAATTCTTGTCCGCGGTTAGGAAACTAAAATGTTGTGGTATAGGTTTCAATGGTAACAATAACTCAATATTTTTTAATGACCACCTCACTAGTCTAAATAAAGCCTTATTGCAATCTGTGAAGAAAGCAGCAAAAGAAAAAAAATTATGAGTTCGTGTGGGTCAAAAACTGCAGTATTATGGCCCGGCGTTCTAACACAAGTCCGGTTTTGCATTTCGTGAAGTCTAGTGATTTAAAAAAAATCGTATAAGTAGCTTTGTTTGTCTTCTCAAATTTTTTATATTGTTTTATTTATGTTAATAATTCTGTTATTGGAATCAAGTATTTTGAGTATAACTATGGGACGTCAAATTATTTTATTTTACACGCACTTGACTTAGAACCGATATCAAAACGATTTCATGTTTATTGTTGTTATTTTCCTCATGGCAGTTACCATAGTGAATGTCTTTGTGATTGTTTTGAACTTATTTCGAATGAAGTATTTTTGTATCCTGATGATATTTATTTAGTAGTTGGAGATTTTAACATATCTAATGCTGTTTGGGATAGAGTTGGAAAATATATGAATCTACGTAATTTTAACGATAACAACCCAGGTATTGATTCCATATTTAATTTCTTAAACTTTATTGATTTAAAGCAGTTTAACTGTGTTCCTAGTGTTAACGGACGATACTTAGATCTAGT
>JBBEEQ010000146.1:7500-20694 GCA_037950945.1 Hypolimnas misippus | reverse complement strand
GATTATTTATTTCCAACGACCGAGAATAAATAACCGATAAATAAATAAATAAATAAATAAACAACACTCAATAATTCGCGTTCTGAAGTAGAATATTTCTTTTCATGGTCATTTAACTTCCTACTCAAATACGCAATGGCTTGATCTGAGTCATCACATTTTTGGCAAAGAACTGCTCCAATGCTAGTCTTGGAAGCATCGCACTGAATGTTAAATGGCTTAGTATAATCCAGACAAGTAAGGACAGGGGTTGTAGTTAATAACGTTTTTAATTCTAAAAAGGCTTTTTCCGCTGTTTCCGACCAATAGAATGCTTTTTGACCTTTTGTTTTTGTCAAATCATGTAATGGTGCCGCAATTTGCGAAAAATTTTTAACGAATCTATGATACCAACTGGCTAACCCAATGAACCATTAGTTCCGTGATATTTTTTGGTTTAGCAAAGTTTAAGATAGCACAAACCTTGTCCGGATCCATTCTCAACCCATCTTTGTCTATAATATATCCTAAATAACGTAATGATGGTTTATCAAATCGACATTTTTCCATATTAACTGTTAAGTTAGCGTTTCTAAGGACAGAAATAACCCATTTTTAAAGGCTTAAATGTTCATCAAAACTTGAAGAGCATACCACAATATCATCCAAATATGCCTATACCTTTTCGTTCTTAGACTGAAATAGCATGTCCATCAGTCTCTGTTGGGATTGTGAGGCATTAACCAAACCAAATGGCATAATTTTAAACTGAAACAAACCTCTCCCTGGAATTGCAAAGGCAGTCTTTTCTTTACTAGAATCGTCAAATGACATCTGCCAAAACGCTGATTTTAAATCAATCGTACTCAAAAATTTAGCATTTCTTAAATTATCGAGTATGGATGACACTCTAGGTAAAGGATAAGTGTCCCTCTTCGTAACCTTATTAAGTTGTCTGCTATCTAAACATAATCTATTTGTTCCATTAGATTTTTTTACTATAAAAACCGGTGAGCACCAGGAACTTGTCGACGGCTCCACTACGTCCTTCTCAAGCATTTCATCTAACTCCTTTTCTATTTGCTTCCTAATAACCGGTGAAAACTGGTATTGCTTTTGATAAATTGCCTTATTATTATTAACCTGTATATTATGTTTAAGTAAACTCGTTCTTCCTAATCCATTCCCTATGGTGTTTTTCATTAACTTGATTACCTTAGCTAGTTCATATCTTTGAAATTCATCTAAGTCATTTTTGATATTATTGATAAATTATTAAATTGGAAAGAAATACCAAACCGGTCAAAGAAATCTTTACCTAACAATAATTTTTGAACTAATTCTGGTGAAGTGTACTAAATATAGTGTGTATGCTATATTATAGAATTAAGTCTAGTGTAAAGTCACCTTTATAAAACATCTCATGTGTCCATCCAAATATGGTGGACCACCCATTGGCCTAAGCTTTCGTTGTATTATGTTAAAATCTTCTATTATTATTAAATATGACTTGAAGCTACAAAGACGTTTCTTTTCAACCCAGTAATTAACCACATTAGACTGGCATCGAGATGATATGGAACTGACCGTCAAACTTAACTGGCACATCAATTGCTTCACTTATATTATGGCTTGTTCCATCGGCAGTTGATAGACCTAGTTTACTGCTACGATATGACTTCAATCCTAAACATTTTAATATTTTTGCTAACTCTATATTTATGACGGTACGGTTTGCCCCTGAGTCCAAGAGACCTACACATTTGTATTCTAAAATATTAATTTCAACGTAAGATCTGTTATCGCTCCTTTTTGTTACCATAATAGGATTTAGTTCCTGACCACAGCACATATCCCTAACAAGCTTTTACCAATCCTGCCATTCCTTACTATGCCTATCAAGGGGAAAGTTCACTTGGCAGAAACGTTGCTTTCCCCATCGCCGTTTCCCTTACATGCACAGTCCTTCGATATCACGCCAAAGCGACCGTATTTATAACAAAATAATCGTTGTTTTGGTAATCTGCACGAACGAAATAAATGGCCTGATTCCCTACAATTCCAACAACGCTTCCTATTAAGTTCTACGGAATTTTTAATTTCCCCTATTTCACTATTTCTTTCTCCTACATTTTTATTTTTATATGCTAAATCTGGTTCTAAATGATTTCTACTACATTTGGGCTCCTGAAAATTGTCACAATTTAGTTTAGTTCTTTCTATAATCCGTAGAATATTTATTAAATCATGTACAAAAGAGAACTGATCCCTACAAACTGCTCTTTGAAAATACGGTGAAAGTTTTTTTTTTTTTTTTTTTTTTTAAAATAATCATAATTTTCTTTTGTTTAGAAATATTCTCTGGAAATCTTTTAAACATATTTTGCATTATCGAGACATATATAATAACCGATTCAGTCTTGCCCTGTGTTCTGCCCATTATTTCATCTAATAATTCTTCTTGATAACATGGAGGTTCAAATGTTCTTTTTAATAGCAAGGTTAGTTCATCCCAACTACAAATATTTTCCCTATTAGCTCTGTACCATATCAAAGCATCTCCTTCAAAGAAATCAATGGCATAACGCCATAAATCTTTATCAGAGCCGTTCCTAGCATCTTTCAACTCATTAACTCGTTCAAGAAAAGCATTAATACTGACCTCATTATTTCCTGAAAATTTTATACCCCATTGATTAATTGGTACAAGTTTACGTAAAGGTACATCTTCATCGAATGTGCAAAACATTTTTGAGATGTTGTTTCTTGTGTTAAAATCAGAATTTTTAAGATTTTCCGTAAAGTTAACGTTTTTGTGATTAACGTTTTCCTGACCTGATCCCATAATTTTTTTATGATTTTTTCTCCTACCTCGCCTAACGTATCTTGTAAAATTCGCCTATCATCTATCGTAAGATTTTCTTCCTCTATCTTGTCATCTTGTTCTTCTAATTGTGACAGTAAATTGTCAACTCTATCCTTTAACCTATCCTTAAGTGCAACATCACTTTCATTTATAGCTGCTATGAAGTCTACCTGGCCTTTACGATAATGATAAAGTTGAGATACTAAGCGTCTAAACAAATTCTTATCTGGTTTTTCAGTTATTTATGAAATATAATTTGTCAAGATGTAATTTTTTTTTTTTGTACATAATGATAATTCCTCTAGAGGACTATCTAAGCATTGCTTCGGAGGTTTTATCTGATGCGAGTACTGACCAGACTGTTCGGAAGTTATAAGCTCCTCAAGTAATTTCTTCATAACTGGAAGAAAACTCTTTATATGTATTATTATTATTATTTGAACTCTTTATTGTACATGCACACCACAAATGATAACATAATTGTAATACAGACGCAAACAATGAAAGTACAATTGGCGGTCTTATCGCTTTAAAGCGATCTCTTCCAGACAACCGAGATGATATGGAGAACAAAACATATGTTTTTTTTTTTTTTTTTTTTTTTATATATAATAGGGGGGCAAACGAGCAGATAGTACCACCTGATGTTAAGCGGTCACTATCGCCCATGGACATCTGCAACACCAGGGATGTTGCGGGTGCGTTGCCGGCCTTTAGTGAAAAGATGTCTATACACTCGACGCTTGAAAACCCCCAAATTATAGCGCTCAGGGAAAACCTCAGGAGGAAGATCATTCCACAGCTTGCAAGTACGCGGGAAAAAGGACCGTGAAGCCCGCACTGTGGAAGATGACCACGCATCCAGGTGGTGTGGATGATATCGAGTCCTGAGGCGAAGGGTGCGATGGTAAAAGCGAGACGGTGGCACCATGTCAAAGAGTTCGTCAGAACACTCCCCGTTGTACAGACGGTAGAAAACACTCAGAGAGCCAACGTCTCTCCGTACATTTAAAGGTTCTAAACCGTCTGTGAGATTGGGATCGTCGACAATGCGAACTGCCCGGCGTTGGATGGAGTCAAGTGGTTGGAGCTGGTATTGGGGGGCACCTGCCCAAAGGTGGGAACAGTACTCCACATGAGGACGGACCTGAGCTTTGTAAAGCAGAAGTCGATGTCCTGATGTGAAGTACCGCCTCGCCCTGTTAAGAACCCCAAGTTTTTTTTTTTTTTTTTGGCAGCCAGTTTGGCTTTGCTCTCCAAGTGACCCCGAAATTGTAACTCATTCGTTATGTCGACCCCAAGGATCCCTAGGTTAGGTTAGGTTAGGTTAGGTTAGGTTAGGTTAGGTTAGGTTAGGTTAGGTTAGGTTAGGTTAGGTTAGGTTAGGTTAGGTTAGGTTAGGTTAGGTTAGGTTAGGTTAGGTTAGGTTAGGTTAGGTTAGGTTAGGTTAGGTTAGGTTAGGTTAGGTTAGGTTAGGTTAGGTTAGGTTAGGTTAGGTTAGGTTAGGTTAGGTTAGGTTAGGTTAGGTTAGGTTAGGTTAGGTTAGGTTAGGTTAGGTTAGGTTAGGTTAGGTTAGGTTAGGTTAGGTTAGGTTAGGTTAGGTTAGGTTAGGTTAGGTTAGGTTAGGTTAGGTTAGGTTAGGTTTTTTTTTTTTTTTTTTTTTTTTTTTTTTTTTATAATTAAATTGCGTGTTCCCCTGACGAGTCATTGTCAGGGACATTTGTTAAGCTATTTTCATTTGTTGTCAAATTACTGTTTGTAATATTATAGGTTTACATTTCATTTATTTTGTTATTCTGTTACATGTCTATTCTTCGCTTCTTCTCTTTTTGTATGTATAGTTTTTATTTACACTTATCGTTTTGTCTAATTATTATAATTTTAGGTTTTTAATATTATCTAACTATTTCCTTATTTTAAAAAGTTTTCTGGATTTGTCATTTAATATTTTCAGTCTTTAGTATTGAGATTTTAGGGATTTTGTATTTTATGTTTTTAGCTTTGTATATATCTGCATATTTCCAAAATATACTTTTATATATACAATTCATTTGTTTCTTATATTTACTCTCTTTATTATTTTAATGCAGTATTCTATAAAATCCTGTTTAAATTCTTTTTGGCAAATGAGTTCATTCAATTTTGTGGCTTCTATTTTGATTCCCATTTTTGCTTCTACGTCAATTCGATCCCTACAATGCACTGGACACTCTGTTATTAAGTGGACCACTGTTTCCGCAATATCCGGGTCGCAAATGCACGACGGGCTCTCTTTGCATCCAAATCGATTCAGGTACTCCGAGAACCCGCCGTGCCCAGTTAGTAGTTGCGTGAGGTGCATATTTAATGTTGTTGATTTTATAAATTTCTGCGCTATGTATATGTCAGGCAGAAACGTCTTCGTACCAGATGCCGTGGCTCCCTCCATGTACCTCCGGTTCCATTCATGAAGAGTGTCCTCTCGGATTTGTCTCTTCATGAATGAAATCGGACACTGATCGTAGACCGGTTTTGTCTTACTATGTAGCGCTGCGTGTTTCGCAAGCTCGTCCGCCCTCTCATTCCCCGCTATCCCCACATGAGCCTTAACCCAATACAGCGAGACGGATTTTCCCTTCGATGTTGCCTGTCTTATATTCATCTGTGCTTGCGTCGCTAAGGGGTGCTTCGTCTCGCTGTTGCATAACGTATCTAGGGCAGCCCTGGAATCGCTGAATATTCCATATGAATGTCCCGCTCTTTCCAGAACCAACCCCGTTGCCTTTTGGAGAGCCAGAAGTTCGGCTTGGTATACTGTGCAGTGGGACGACAGTTTAAACTTTTTGGTCTCCGTTTCGAGGCCGTTTTTCCATAAGGAAAGCGCGGCTCCGACCTTGCCCTCAAGCCTGCTACCGTCCGTGTACACTTTATTTTCTACGTTCGCCAATGTATCAATCTGCTCCTGGCTCTCCAGGTGTTTGTACTCCAGGTGTTGCTTATGTGCAGGGTGCGTGGATCTAGTGTATAATACTTCCGTCTCGACCTCCCTATCTCCGTATGCATGTTCCTTCTTTCCTTTTCTTATTTCAAAAATTTTGGCAGCCTCGTTGATACGGAGATCGAGAGGTAGTATTCCGGACAATGCGAGTGCGGAGTTAAGCGAAACCGTTCTGTACGCTCGGCATACTTTCTGGGCGAATCCTCTTTGCACGGTATTGAGCTGTTTTCTGGAGACTAGCTTTGCAGCCGATTTCGCCCAGGCCGCAGCCGCATACAAAATGATCGGTTCCACTGCTACCATAGGTTAGGTTAGGTTAGGTTAGGTTAGGTTAGGTTAGGTTAGGTTAGGTTAGGTTAGGTTAGGTTAGGTTAGGTTAGGTTAGGTTAGGTTAGGTTAGGTTAGGTTCGTCGGCCTCGCGGACGCCAAGCGCCAATTAAACCTGGCGAGGAAGGCGCAGCTCGCGAAGGACCTCGAGGAGAAGGTCGCGGCCAAGGAGAGGCAGGCGACCGCTTCTCGGGCCAGGTCCGGATACGGCACGTCTGCCGTGCTGTACGCGGACCACTCCCTCGCCGAGCTGGAGAGGATGGCGCAGGAGGACGAGGCGGAGATCCTGGAGGTCGCCTCAAAGTCCTCCAACTTGAAGGGGACTTTTCAGAAGTCCCTCAAGTGCCGGGCCGCCAGCTTGCGCGGCATCATCCGGGAGCTACTGCAGCGAACGGCCACGGACGAGACGCGCCAGCTGCAGGCGAAGGTCGATCGCCTGCAAGCCGAAGTCAGCCAGCTGCACAAGAAGCTGGCTGAAGCCACGGCCCCGCCTTCCCAGGCGCCGCAGCCCGCAGGCGAGTCCCGCGAGGGCCCCCAACCCCCCACGAACCTTGAGGAGGTAATCCGCAAGGTCGTGGCGGAGGAGAGGGCCTTCATCAGGGCCTGCTTCGCCGGCATTGAGGACCGCCTCTTGCCGGAGAAGCGCGTCCGCCCGCCTCTCAACGCCGACAAGAGGCAGGCCAAGCCGGGGCCACCCTCCCAGGCCCAGCACCAGGCCCGGCCTGAGCCTCGGGCCAAGTCAAAGCCCCGGGCTCAGAGGGACCCCGCTCCCACAGGGTCTCAGCCCCGGGCTCAGGAAGCCCCCGCCCAGCCCGATCCGTCCAACCAGGCGTGGACGGAGGTGGGCAAAAACGGGAAGGCCAAGAAGGCGAAGAAGCCCAAGAAGGCCACCCCTCCCGGCGCGCAGGCGCCCCGGAAAAAGAAGAGGGGAAAAAGGAAGGGGCGTAAGTCGGCGCCAAAACCCGCCACCACCGCAGCAGCCGGCAGCAAGGCACCTGCCGGCAAAAAGCTGCTGTCCCCCCCCAAAACCGCCGCCGTCGTGGTGACGCTCACCGCGGAGGCCGCGGAACGGGGGGAGACGTACGTGTCCGTTTTAAAGCGGGCCCGCGCCAACGCCGATCCTGCCAAGCTCGGCATCGGCAGGATCTCGTGCCGCCAGACCCAGACCGGGGCTCGAGTATTCGAGTTCCCGGGGGCGCAGGGCGGCACGAACGCGGACCTCTTCGCAGCGAAGCTGCAAGAGGTCATCGCCGACGCGGCGAAGGTGGCGCGGCCTGTGCGGACCACCTCCTTAGAAGTGACCGATCTTGATGATACGGTCACCAAAGAGGAGGTGCTGGCGGCGGTCGCAGCTGTGGGAGGCTGCGACGTGGGAGCCATCAAAGGCCGGGACATCAGGCCCGGACGTGGCGGCATGGGCACTATCCGCCTGGAGTGCCCAATCGCCGCAGCGGCGGCCGTCCAGGCCAAGGGACGGCTGCTCATTGGTTTCAGCTCGTGTGCGGTTCGGGCACTGGCAGCGCAGCCTATGCGCTGCTACAAGTGCTTCGCCATCGGCCACACACGAGCCATGTGTCCGTCCCCAGTGGACCGGTCGGACACATGCTACCGCTGCGGCAAGGACGGGCACAAGGCCGCCTCCTGCAAGGCCGCCACTCCGCACTGCGCTGTGTGCGCCGCCAGTGGCCGCCCCGCGGGCCACGTCATGAAGGGGAGGAATTGCAATCCTCCCCCAAAGAAGGGGAAAGCGCAGGCGCCGATCCGGCCTGCCGCTCCGGCCGCCCCGCCCGCGGGGCCTCCGGCCGCTGACGAGGGGGGTGCGATGTCCGAATGATGGACGGGATCGAACATCGCATCCTCCAGGCGAACACCAACCACTGCCGAGCTGCCCAGGACCTGCTGATGCAGTCCATGGCAGAGTGGTTGGTGGACGTGGCGGTGGTCGCCGAGCCGTACTCGGTCCCCAGTCGATGGCTGGGCGATCGGGACGGCACGGTGGCGCTCGTGGCGCGGTCTTCCGCGGACTCCCCTCCCCTCTCGCTCTTAGAGAGGGGACCGGGATACGTGGCCGCCGCGTGGGGGGAAATAGCCCTCATCGGGGTATATTTCTCCCCAAACCGCCCTCTTTCGGACTTCGAGAATTTTCTCGAAGTCCTTACCGCAGTGTGCGGGAGGGCGGTACCACGACAGGTTGCCATCATAGGCGACCTGAACGCCAAGGCGACGGCCTGGGGCAACTCGGCTGCCACCTGCAACGCCCGGGGACAGGCCGTCCAACTGTGGGCGGCGTCGTCCGGAGTGTCCCTCTTGAACAGAGGGGCAGTTCACACATGCGTGCGGCAACGGGGAGGATCGGTGGTGGATCTCTCGTTCGCCACCCCCGTGCTCGCCGCCCGCGTTGTGAACTGGCGGGTGGAGATGGTCGAGACGCTGTCGGACCACAGGTACGTGCGTTTCGACATCTCCGCCCGCAACTCCCGGGGGACGGCGCCTGCGCGCCGGAGCCCCTTCCCGCGGTGGACCCTCTCCCGCCTGGACCGGCAGGCGGCCGAGGAGGCGGCGTTCCTCCAGGACTGGCTTTCGCCGCCTGTCCAAGTCCTGGACGTGGACGCCGCTGCGGGCCAGCTCAGGACGTCGCTGACCGGGGTGTGCAACGCGAGCATGCCCCGATCCCGACGTCCGCCTCCTCACCGGGCGGTGTTCTGGTGGTCGGAGGAGCTGGCGGGGCTTCGGTCCGCCTGCGTGGCGGCTAGGAGGGCCTACACCCGGAGCCGTCGGCGCCGCTTGAGGGACCCGGGCCTCGAGGACGGCCTCTACGCTTCATACGTAGAGGCCAAGGAGGTCCTCAAGGCGGCGATGGGCGCCGCCAAGGACTCGGCAAATGCCGAGCTGCTGGAGGGTCTCGACAGGGACCCGTTCGGGAGGCCATATAAGGCGGCGCGCGATAAGCTGCGCCCCTTTGGCCCCCCGCTGTCGGAGACCCTCGAGCCGGCCCTGCTGGACGGGGTGGTCCGGTCCCTGTTTCCGGAGGGGACCGACTTCACCCCGCCAGCGATGGGCCCTCCTCAGGAGGCGGCGCCCGAGGAGGAGGAGGAGGAGGTCCCTCCTCCTGTGACCTCGGCGGAGCTTGGCGTGGTGACTCTGCGTCTCCACGCCAAGAAGACGGCTCCGGGGCCGGACGGCGTTCCAGCGCGGGTGCTGGGAATCGCCGCCCGGCACATGGAGGACAGGCTTCGGGACTTGTTCGGCGCGTGTTTCGCGACCGGCAGGTTCCCGAAGCCCTGGCGGGACGGGCGGCTGTGCCTCATAAGGAAGGACGGCCGCCCGGCGGACTCCCCCTCGGCATACCGACCCATTGTTCTGCTCGATGAGGTCGGAAAGATGTTCGAGGGGTTAGTCGCCGCCAGGCTGAGGAGCCTCCTGCGGGAGGTGGGGCCGGACCTGTCGGACGCCCAATTCGGCTTCCGGGAAGGGCGTTCGACAGTGGACGCACTGGCCCGACTCAAGGGCCAGGTGCGAGAGGCCGTGGAGGCGGGGGATGGAGTGATGGCCGTGTCGTTTGACATAGCCAACGCCTTCAACTCCATCCCCCACCCCACCATTATGGAGGCACTCCGGTATCACGGTGTGCCTCCATACCTGCGGAGGCTCCTCGGGAGCTACCTGGAGGACCGCGGGGTCCTCCTGGTAGACAGGACGGGCGCGGTGCGGCGCTACAGGGCGGAGTCCGGCGTTCCACAGGGGTCAGTCCTCGGGCCACTCTTGTGGAACGTCGGATTCGACTGGTTCCTCCGCGGGTCCCTCCTCCGGGGGACGAGTGTCATCTGTTATGCGGATGACACTCTCCTCACAGCCCGGGGGAAGAACTTCGCGGAGGCGGCGATGCTCGCCTCGGCGGGCGGATCCCTCGTGGCGGGGAGGATCCGCCGCCTGGGCCTAACAGTGGCGCTGCACAAGACCGAGGCCGTGTTCTTCCACGGGCCTCGGCAGCGTGCTCCGCCTGACGCCCACATCCACGTGGAGGGCGCCAGGGTCGCGGTGAAGGCCCAGATGAAGTATCTGGGCCTCATAGTCGACAGCAGGTGGCGCTTCAGCCAGCACTTCGACTGGCTGTCGACGCGCCTGCTGAAGACCGCGGGCGCCCTCTCGTGGCTCCTCCCAAATCTGGGAGGACCCAGGGCGAGATGCCGGCTCCTGTACGCCGGCATCTTGCGGAGCATGGCCCTCTACGGGGCCCCGATCTGGGCGGACTCCCTAAGCAGAAGGGAGAACGCCACCGCCATTCGGAGGCCCCAGAGGGCCATCGCGCAGCGGGCCGCGAGAGCCTACCGCTCGGTGGGCTTCGCGGCGGCGTGCGCCTTGGCGGGCACCCCGCCTTGGGAGCTCGAGGCGTGGGTGCTGGCCAAGGTGTACGCGTGGTCGGCGGACCGCAGGGCGCTCGGGGAGCACCCTGCGGCGGAACGGAGGGAGGCGGTCCGGCGTGAGGCGAGGGCTGCCGTCGTCCAGCATTGGACGGCGGAGCTCGCCACCGCCACGTTCGGCCGTAGGACGTTGGACGCGCTCGGGCCAGTGCTCCGGGACTGGCTCGAGCGGTCCCACGGCTTCCTCTCTTTCCGTCTGGTGCAGGTACTATCCGGGCACGGATGCTTCGGATCGTGCCTGCACCGGATCGGGAGAGAGGAAGCCCCGTCCTGCCACCACTGCGGCGCTGCAGAAGACACGGCGCAGCACACTCTCGAGTTGTGCGCGTCGTGGTCGGAGCAGCGCCGCAGACTCACCGCGGTGATCGGCCGGGACCTCTCGCTCCCCAGCGTGGTCGCGTCCATGCTGGGCAGCGAGGAGGCCTGGGCCGCGGTTGCCTCCTTCTGCGAGGACGTGATGTCGCAGAAGGAGGCTGCGGAGCGAGCGCGGGAGGGCGACCCTCTCGCTGCATCGCTCCGCAGGAGACGGTGGCGAAGGCGGAACGACCGCCGACCTCCACCCGGTGGCGAATAGCACACACTATTCGCCACACCGTCGGGCGGGAATGGCCCTCACTCAGCCATTCCCGGGCCCCTCCACTGTTGGGGGGGGGGCGTGCGGGGCCCCGCTGTAAAGGCGGGCCATCGTCGGACGGGGACTGGACGTAAAGGCTGCGCCGGATTCCCAGTCCCCTTCCATAACGACGACGCGGAGTGCCCTGGGGTTTAGTGGGTAGGCTGGTGCACTAGGCACCAGGAGTCCCACATACCCGCCTGATTCCCTCAGGCGGGATGCGTAAATGCATTCCCCAGGGAAAAAAAAAAAAAAAAAAAAAAAAAAAAAAAAAAAAAAAAAAAAAAAAAAAAAAAGGTTAGGTTAGGTTAGGTTAGGTTAGGTTAGGTTAGGTTGGCGGGGCTTCGGTCCGCCTGCGTGGCGGCTAGGAGGGCCTACACCCGGAGCCGTCGGCGCCGCTTGAGGGACCCGGGCCTCGAGGACGGCCTCTACGCTTCATACGTAGAGGCCAAGGAGGTCCTCAAGGCGGCGATGGGCGCCGCCAAGGACTCGGCAAATGCCGAGCTGCTGGAGGGTCTCGACAGGGACCCGTTCGGGAGGCCATATAAGGCGGCGCGCGATAAGCTGCGCCCCTTTGGCCCCCCGCTGTCGGAGACCCTCGAGCCGGCCCTGCTGGACGGGGTGGTCCGGTCCCTGTTTCCGGAGGGGACCGACTTCACCCCGCCAGCGATGGGCCCTCCTCAGGAGGCGGCGCCCGAGGAGGAGGAGGAGGAGGAGGTCCCTCCTCCTGTGACCTCGGCGGAGCTTGGCGTGGTGACTCTGCGTCTCCACGCCAAGAAGACGGCTCCGGGGCCGGACGGCGTTCCAGCGCGGGTGCTGGGAATCGCCGCCCGGCACATGGAGGACAGGCTTCGGGACTTGTTCGGCGCGTGTTTCGCGACCGGCAGGTTCCCGAAGCCCTGGCGGGACGGGCGGCTGTGCCTCATAAGGAAGGACGGCCGCCCGGCGGACTCCCCCTCGGCATACCGACCCATTGTTCTGCTCGATGAGGTCGGAAAGATGTTCGAGGGGTTAGTCGCCGCCAGGCTGAGGAGCCTCCTGCGGGAGGTGGGGCCGGACCTGTCGGACGCCCAATTCGGCTTCCGGGAAGGGCGTTCGACAGTGGACGCACTGGCCCGACTCAAGGGCCAGGTGCGAGAGGCCGTGGAGGCGGGGGATGGAGTGATGGCCGTGTCGTTCGACATAGCCAACGCCTTCAACTCCATCCCCCACCCCACCATTATGGAGGCACTCCGGTATCACGGTGTGCCTCCATACCTGCGGAGGCTCCTCGGGAGCTACCTGGAGGACCGCGGGGTCCTCCTGGTAGACAGGACGGGCGCGGTGCGGCGCTACAGGGCGGAGTCCGGCGTTCCACAGGGGTCAGTCCTCGGGCCACTCTTGTGGAACGTCGGATTCGACTGGCTCCTCCGCGGGTCCCTCCTCCGGGGGACGAGTGTCATCTGCTATGCGGATGACACCCTCCTCACAGCCCGGGGGAGGAACTTCGCGGAGGCGGCGATGCTCGCCTCGGCGGGCGGATCCCTCGTGGCGGGGAGGATCCGCCGCCTGGGCCTAACAGTGGCGCTGCACAAGACCGAGGCCGTGTTCTTCCACGGGCCTCGGCAGCGTGCTCCGCCTGACGCCCACATCCACGTGGAGGGCGCCAGGGTCGCGGTGAAGGCCCAGATGAAGTATCTGGGCCTCATAGTCGACAGCAGGTGGCGCTTCAGCCAGCACTTCGACTGGCTGTCGACGCGCCTGCTGAAGACCGCGGGCGCCCTCTCGTGGCTCCTCCCAAATCTGGGAGGACCCAGGGCGAGATGCCGGCTCCTGTACGCCGGCATCTTGCGGAGCATGGCCCTCTACGGGGCCCCGATCTGGGCGGACTCCCTAAGCAGAAGGGAGAACGCCACCGCCATTCGGAGGCCCCAGAGGGCCATCGCGCAGCGGGCCGCGAGAGCCTACCGCTCGGTGGGCTTCGCGGCGGCGTGCGCCTTGGCGGGCACCCCGCCTTGGGAGCTCGAGGCGT
>JBBEEQ010000146.1:0-5000 GCA_037950945.1 Hypolimnas misippus | reverse complement strand
ATCTTCAAGAGTTGGGAAGAGAGTTTTGAGATGGGAGCATTCCTGGTAAAGGTCTAGAGAAGCTTGTAGGAGTGGAGTTTTGTTACAATGTTTTATGTAGCTTAGTGGTATATGAAAGTAATAGGGAGATTGGTGTAAAGTCGCGGCTGATTTGGCGGCTTGGTCAGCTAGCTCGTTACCAGGGATGCCCACATGGGCTTTGAGCCAGGCGAATTGTATGTGTAGTCCAGAGAGTTGGGCATTGTGTAGTTTTTGATGTATTTTTGCAGCGAAGTGATTGGTGCTATTAGGATTAGATAATTCAATTAAGGATGATTTACTATCGGACAGAATAAGGGTGTTTTGGATTTGGTTTTTGATAACCCATGCGCATGCACAGTCGATAGCGAGCATTTCTGCTTGAAAGACGGAGCAGCAATCATGGAGTTTATATTTCTTGGTAACTGTGCCTCCACCTGGCCTGAAGGCGACGTAGGCCGCGCCCACCATTCCGTCGTGTTTGCTTCCGTCAGTGTAAATTTCGGTAGTGTCATTGGAAGTTATAGAAGGGAGCTGATCGAGGGATGAAATTTCATTAAATTGTATGCCTGTGCGGAGAGAAGGGTGTAGGAGACTGCAAGGGGGGGCTGGCTTTTCTAGCGGAACGTCTGTGGGAAGGTAATTGGAGAAGCCTTTTAGTTTAGAAAGTTCGATGTCTGCAGTGGAGAGAATTTTAGATGTAAGAGGAGTTAGTTGAGCTATTGAAATAGAGGTGGGCGTACTGATTGTGCGAAATCCTTGGATTATTTTAATGGCGAATAGTCTTTGTAGAGATAGGAACTTTTTTGAAATATATTTAAATTTAAGTGAGGACGACCAGATGCTGGAGGCATAGCAGATGATGGGCTCTATAACGGTTTCGTAAATGATTCGGACGTTCCCAGGGTGTACTCCCCAGGTGGGCCTAATGAAGGTGGAGAGTTTGTTGAAAAGTTTTTTGGCTTTGGTGATGATGTAATCGCAGTGTTTGATGAAGTTTAGTTTACGATCTATGATGACGCCGAGGTATTTGATGTGATTGATGAAAGTGAGTGTATGGTTATCAAAACGTATGGAGCATTTAGTGGATTTGTTGGTGAAGGCAATGATTTGTGTCTTATCGGGTCCAAACTTTAATTTGACTGAACTGCCCCAGGCTGATATTTGGCCTAGGGCAGAGTTGGTTTTAATTTCGAGTTCGGTAAGGTTCTTGGAGTGTACGATGAGTAAAACGTCGTCTGCATATGCCTGGAGATGACAGCCATCAGGGAAGTCCATAGAGAGTAGTTCGTCTAAGATCAGGTTCCATAGAGTGGGTCCACAGACCGAGCCCTGTATGCAACCTTTGGTCATTGATTTTCCAACTTGGCAGTCAGAGAAGTTCAGTTGAACCTTGCGGTCTTCAATATAGCTAAGAAGAATTTTATAGATGTTTTTGGGGCACTTGATATGATGTAGCTTGTGAAAGACTGCAGGCCACCAGGCATTGTCGAAAGCAGATTTAATGTCCAGTGAGACAGCGATAACTTGTTCTTTGTTGGAGAGTGAATCTTTTATTAGTGTGAGGGTCTGATTAATAGCGTCAACGGTGGAAGTGCGTAGTTTGAAGCCGAATTGACCCTTGAAGTAGGTGTTGGTGTGAATCATGTGGTAAGTGAGTCTGTCGATAAGGAGTTTTTCCAGTAGCTTTCCGAAAACATTGATGAGTCCGATTGGTCTGAAGGAAGATGTTTCAGTATGATCTGTCTTGTTAGGTTTGGGGATGATTTTGGCATAAGCGACTTTCCATGTTTCAGGAAAGTAGCCTAATTCAAGGCACCTGTTCATGATGGTGGTGATAATATTAGGGAAAGCGGTAGCAAAGTTGAGACATATGTCTGCGGTGAGATGGTCGGGACCAGGAGCTTTTTTGTGATTCATGGAATTGAGGCATTGAATTATTTCTGATGTGGTGAAAGGTGGATCAGAAGGTGTGTCGGGAAGGAGGGTCATGTTAGCTCTTAGTGTTTTTTGTTTGTCGGTTGTGTCAGCGGAGTCGTCTGGATAGAAATGATTTAAGAGAGCATTTGCGGTGTCTGAGGAGTCAGTGGTAAAAGTTCCATCATCAAGTCGTAGGGTCGAGGGGGGCTTAGTGAGGGGGCGTGTTTTGATTATTCGATTGGTAATGGAGTATACATTTTCCTTTTTCTGTTTATTACAAAAGTCGCGAAAGTTGTCAGTCGAGGCGGAGCATATGGCGTCAGAGTATTCTTTTCTCAGTTTAATTTTTTCGGTAATGGTATCGTCTAAGGGGAGTCTACGTCGTTTCAGGTTTCTTAATTTATGGTGTACGGCAATGACTTTTAGTTTGAGTTCCTCCAAATTATCGTTCCACCAGGGAACACGGAGTCTGTATTTAGTTGGGCGAGGTAAAATTTTGTCGCATGTAGTCTGTATAGCGGATGTGAGGTCAGTGATATATTGCTCGAGTTGTGGTCTATTTAGGTTGTTGACGTTGATGCTTGTAATGGGGTGATTATTGAGTTCATCTGTAAAGTTATTTATGATTTGGTCCCATTTGACACGGGCGGTGTCGTATCTGAATGTAGATAATTTAGTGTTGTTGGAGTAGTGAATTTTGCCGAAAGATGCAGTGAACGTGATGGCATTGTGTTCGCTTGACGGACAAATACTGGAGTCTACTGTCCAGTTGAGAACTTGGGCTGAATTATTAATGAGTGTGAGATCGATAATTGATGTCCTGAGTGAGCCGTGTGTGGTGGTTTCGAAGGTAGGGTGAGATCCTGTGTTACAAACGCTGAGGTTGTTTACGGTGATGAGGTCAGCCACTTGATTACCCCTACGATTAGCCCTAGTGGATCCCCACATGCTGTGCCATCCATTAAAGTCGCCGCATATGAGGTGTGTTGAGCCGGAAGTTTTGTGAAGGAAGTGTTCGAGTTTTTGTAGAGTATTATTTGTGTCAGATCGAGGTTCAATGTAGATGGATATAATATAGATATTTGTTTTGTTTTTATTTATGATTTTTACAATTGACAGGTTGGAGTCCGAGAATTCGCTGATACCGAGAGTGCTGTATCGGTTTTCCTTTATGAGTATGGCAGCCTTAGTGGGAGTTTGAGAGGGGAACTGATAAGTGATGTAGCCTGGTATATTATTCATATATTGGTTATGTCCCGTATAGGGTTCGCTGATGAAAATTAGATCGGTGAGGTGTTTGTGAATGAAAACTGAGAGTTCTTGGAAGGCGTTTCTTCCTTTGCCTAGGTTTATTTGTAAGCATTTGAGTGGATTCGAAGATTTTGGTATATTTTTGTTTTGGGTGTAATTATCCATAATCAATGCGGGACCTTAATTTGTTAGACATTAGGGTGACAATAGGGCAAAATTTAGAGGTGGCGCTATGACTGACGTCTGGGGAGTTGAAGTTATTGGGTTTGTTTTTGTGGGAGCAGTTAAGGCAGCGAGGATTGTTATCTTTTATGTTGGGGCAGTCTTTGAAGCAGTGGGAGGTGGAGGCACAGTGCGAGCAAGAAGGGATCTCTTGACTGCACCTGTTTTTTGTGTGTCCAAACTGCAGGCATTTATAGCATTGCAGCAGGGGCATATGCTCTTCAGCGTGGATCCTTTGGTGATCCACGTTGAGTGTGCCTGAAGTAATGATTAAGCGCCAGAGGGCTGGCGTGACCATGAAGATAGCGTTATAAAGGTGTTTGTGTTTGTTATTCTTTTTGTACTTAAAAATGAAGTCGTTGGGATCAAATGAGGAATTTTTTAGGAAGTCGTTCTGGTTAAATATAATCTCCGCCAACTGTTCGTGAGGAGTGAATTCCGAAATACCCTTGAGTATTATCATAGGTTTTAATCGCTTGGAGATAACTGCGGTGACTTCGCTGTTGGGCTGGCTGATCTTTTGCAGAGTGATGTCGCGATGCTCGATTTTGTCGAACTCGACTCGGAGTTTATTATTAGATATAAGTTTTACGTCCGATGGGGAAAAAGTTGTGTCTTTGAATGAGACGCTGGATCTGAATGCCTTCAGGGTGTCGGCAGAATTGGATACATTTGGTTTGGGAGTGATGATTATTGCCGGTTTGGTGGCTGGGATGGTAGGTGGAGTATATCGATTTTCTGATCTAGTCACAGAGGCGTAAGTAGTTGTGTGGCTCTGGGGTGGGGTTTGGGGGGAGGTGTGTGTCTTGTGTGCTGATTTTAATTCTTTATTAATCGCGCCTTTAATTTCGGAAGTGATGATGTTTTTTAATTTGTGAACAGTATCATTATCAAGAGACACACTGTTCGTGTGAGTTTTTTTGATGGCTTTACAATATATGTCTGAACTAAGCTGAATAGACTTTGCCAACTCAATAATAATCTCTTTATTGGCTTTAGTGAGACTTTTGTGTTCGTTGAGGAGACCAATGATCTTGTTGGTCTTTGAGGTGATTGACTGTAAAAACTCAGTTGGCAAGTCCATCTCTTGGCTAGCGATAGTGAATTGGTCTTCATCAGGAGAGTGAGGCTGAGACATCATGCCAGCGTATTAACAGAAAAAAAAAAAAAAAAAAAAAAAAAAAAAAAAAAAAAAAAAAAAAAAAAAAAAAAAAAAAAAAAAAAAAAAAAAAAAAAAAAAAAAAAATCCTCTCTTCCCTGCTTTCCGCCTAAACCGAGACGATCTCAGCACACAGTACAATATTTTACAAAAAATTAAAAATTAAAATTATTCGAATTTAAATACAATTAATATTTATGGACTTAACAGATAATAAAATAAAATAAAATAAAAGTAAGATTAACCGCTACTTTCTACGCCCCACCGAACCTGAGATCTGAGGTAAAATGAACAACTAATAATTAGCAACTTAGAAAAAATTTTTTTTCTTTGGGGGGGAACCAAAGTTGAGGTAGGGGGGTGAGACTTCGCCCATGTGCTCGGGGAGGGTCCAAAGGGTTTGTCTCCTGTACAAACCGTGGGGTGGGGT
>JBBEEQ010000145.1:0-21626 GCA_037950945.1 Hypolimnas misippus | reverse complement strand
AAAAGTCACATAAATCGAAGAGTAGCAAGATCATTTCGTATGCTTGATTTTGTGATTAAAACTGTAAAAGATTTTACAGTTTTAATCACAAAATCAAGCATACGAAATACGGTTCTACACTTATTTAACTCTCTTGTGTCTCCGATTTTGGAGTATGGTTCCACGGTTTTGAACCCGCATTATAAATTGCACATTAATGCTTAGAAAGTGTACAAAAGAAGTATTTTAAGCATCTATTATTTAAAAGTAATAACATTACCCACTTACGTAATAATAGTATAACACTGTCCCTCGCCGATCGCAGAATTTTGAGGGATCAAATCTATCTGTACAATTTGGTTCGTGGCTTTATATTTTAGACTATTTTAATATATGTATATCTATTCACCTTAGTTTTAAAATTTTCTTTTTTTTTAATTGTTTAAATTTCTTCACTACTCTATTTTTGTATATACTTAACTATAAATGGAAACTTGATTGGTTTGTGTACTAATGAATGTAATTGTTGATTTATGTAAGTTTTACTGTACTGTTTGTTTCCCTAATAAAAGTAAAATAAAATAAAACCCCTTAGACGATGAGGATCCATGAACCTCTGCTGATTTTCAGCTGTCCCCCTTGTGGCCAGGCGTCATTGCCAATAGAAATTTATACAAATCTGAAATCAAATTTTACAAGTGTAATTCTTGCCTAACATACTTATATCATGTGTTAATGTTAATATTCACCGCTAGATGGCGCGAGTAGTACTTTAAATCTTGCCAACTTTTATTTTTCAGATGAACGGCGGCAGGACCTGGCCGCTCATCAACACTCTGCTTCTTCACGGCTATATTCTCAACGTTTCTAGACAACGTCACCACTGTGCTACTGATGACGCCGGTTACGATACGGTGAGAACATTGTTAAAATAATTATTAAGACTTAAAAAACCGACTTCAAAAGCAAAATACGTAATTTCTTTTACTCCCCTGCTCCATTGCTCCACTTATGTAACTAACTAGTAGTTAGTAGTTTTTATTAAATGAGACTTTTTAAAAATAAGGGAACCGATTTCAAAAGCAAACAAAATACGTAATTTTGTTTACTTGAGTGACAAACTTATTCCACTTCAGTAGTTTAACTACTGAACTACCAAATTATTGAACCGATTTGGATGAAAATTGTATGGCACCAATGGCAGAAAACAAAAACGAAAAAATAATCGGTTCAAATTGGTCAAGCCGTTTTCGAGTAATCGATAAACATACATTAAAAAGTCCCCGAATTGTGAACATCCTTTTTTGGCAGTCGGGTAAAAAACAAACAACTGAACCGATTTTTGATGCGACATTATATGCATTGTACATTGTTTGTACATTGTATGTACCAACATTAAAGTATGTTCTATCAAAAACAAAAAAAAAAATAGAACAAAATCGGTTAATAAACGCTTATGTACTCACTAAGGCATCCAGTCTCGTTACAAAAAAAATCTCGAGACTCGGACTGGTCTCGGAATTCCCGGGAAAAACTAGACTTTCGAGAATATTTCAAAAACTGGTTTCATACTCATCAATTAGGAATTTAATACAACATTAAAATGTATTCTATTAATCATATTAGTGCAAATAAGAAAAATGAAAAAAAAAAATGAATCGACTTCAAAAACTAATTTAATAGGTAGGTACAAATAAAAGTAAAATCCAAAGCAAAAAATATTTTCTACAACATTTTCTAGTCGGTGCCAAGTAAAACCTATTTTTACACTTTTAAGTTACGAATATAGTAAGGCAGTACCTAAGTTACAATAGTCTAACGTTAATTGCTTATCCCGTAGCAGGGCTGTTAATTGTTGAGGAGAACCAGGAGAGCGGTGTTGCATCCATTCCATCAGCTTCACTTTACTACATGCATTGTGAGAATAATAAATTCCTTAGCAATCAAATTGAAGTAATCGAATCGCAACCCGTGGAACACTTGTTATTGAGTAGTTTCAGTGACCATCTGTGGTCTTCATCATCAGTTCCCCTTCACCAAATGTAGCTTTTTAAGAGTAAATGCAAGATTTACTATCAAAAATACCTTAATCGGTATAGATGTGCTTATAATATTTGAGGAGTTCCCTCGATTTCTTCAGGATTCAAGCATCAGATTCTAATCTGATGACAATGGGAGCAGCATCTTGAAAGTATACCTTTTCAAACAAAAAAAAAATGTTCAAAATCAGTTCACAATTGGTGAAGTAATGTGAGCTGAACATAAATAAAAAAAAGTCCCCGACGAATTGAGAACCTCCTACTTTTTTAACCGACTTCGAAAAGGGAGGAGGTGGTTCTATGTTCGGCTGTATGTATTTTTTTTTATGTTCACCGATTTTTCCGTCGTTTGTGGACCGATTTTCAATTTTCTTTTTTTCGTTTAAAATGGTATATGTACTTCCAGTTTGGTCCCATTGTCATAAAGTCCCGATCTGATGATGTGATCCTGGAGAAATCGAGGGAACTCTTAAAATATTATAGGCACAACTATACAGATTTAGGTACTTTTGATAATAACTCGTGCATTTGCTCACGAAAAGCTACATTTGATGAGGTGGAGTTGATGATGAAGACCACAGATGGGCACCGGAACCACTCAATAACGAGTATTTTACGGGTTGCGATTCGATTGCTTCAAAATGATTGCTAAGCAATTTATGCTCAGCACAATGTGTACGGTGAAGCGGATCTGATGAAGCGATACCAGGAGAACTCCTCAATGCAATCCTCCAGCTCTGCGTCGGGAAAAGCAACACTTCGTAAATGGTGATAAGCTGTTAACTACATTAGGCTATTGTAAATTAGGTAAATCACAAACGGTCCCTTACTACACCTTACTATATTCGTCATTGAAAAGTGTAAAATAAAAACTTTTTGAAAAAAAAAAAACAAACCGACTTCGAACTAAATAACACGTAAAAGGTTTTACTTGGCGCCGACTTCGAATATTTCACCTGGCACCGACTTCGTTGTCGAAGTCGGTTTGTTTTTTTTTTATCAAAAAGTTTTTATTGGAAAATACATTTCATGTCTTTTCAGACAGAGAGGACATGCTTTTAGTGAACGATGATGAACTGAAATGCACTTATATGGCTAATTCAATATAACTAATAATAGACCAGTAAAGTACTACTCTCTCACAAAATCGTCAAAAAAAATTAAAAGTACATTTTCAAAGAACTGCGGCATGATAGTAGGGTTACTACCACAACACACTATAATGTTTTAATCGCGACGTCGAATTGCATTGAAAATAGGCAGCGGGTGGGAATAAGAAGTATGAAGCAAAAGGAAAAATTCGAGTAGGCTTGAGAGCGTTTGGACGGTTAAAGTATTTTTTATCACCTATTTCACAGAACCTAATGGCCTCAATCAGTATCCTACCAATTATGACGTATGGAATTGTAACGTGAGTAACTGTAAAATATGCCGTTTTCTGTTAATTCAAAGAAATAAAAAAATCCTGATGGGTTTTAGTAAGGTTCAAAAGTCTCGTTATTCCCGAGACTTCCATAAATCAAATGATGTTCTCAGCAACTCTAGATATATCTAATATATTTACAGAATATAAATTTCACATCGTTCACGTTACACGTGGGAGTCGATATATTGCTCGTGTGCGTCCAAACATACATTCAACTACGATACATGTTCCGTGACATGAACAAACTGAGACACGGCGTGCCAAGGGACATCGTGGGTAAGTATCATAATCTGATGTCTATCTGATGTTGTTATAATAAAAGACGTGTTTGTTCGATCAAGGCTTTAATCTGACTGTTCATCGTGGAGTTTGATTTATTAATAATATAATATGTGTTGGGAGGCGCTCACTTACACACTACACCTCCCACGGCAATTTAAAGAAACGGTTTACAGTTAAAACTTTTTTAACAAAAAATTGACAAACACACAGATTATACATATAAAAATGATCAAAACAAAAAAAGCTAGTAAAGAAAAAGATTACTTTAAACGATATTTAAAAATAAATATATATTAGCCTGGTGTGCTGTCAAAAGGAGACCCCTTATTACCCCTTTAAGTAGACAGCTATTGTTTTTTTCGCTTAAATCCATGGTTCAAAACTCGGATCAAATGCAACGCACGAATTCATATTTATTTAAAACTATTTACTTCTTTGTGCTTTAACATGAAGTTTGCGTGCTGTAAATCGGCGGTAGGCGGCGCTAAAGAGTGTTTGACATGCACTAAGTGTGGGCAGAAATATCACTTCCACTGTGTTCATCCGTCAAGCAATGATAATCCACCTCAAGATTTAATGAACAATTGGACCTGTCCTGATTGTTTATCGTCTATGCCTCGGCAAATGAACAGAGACAATACACCTGTACGTAGTCATACTGCACTAGCGAAAGTTGATTAAAGCGAGAACATAACCTTCCGAAGAGGCGGCTCGACCTCTGTAACGGCTTCCACTTGCAGTCCGGATGTTTCAAGTAATTCGTTTTTAAGTGAAATAAGACAGATTATTTCTACGGATATGTCATTGCTTAGGAATGAACTAAAGTCTACTGTTGTTCCCATTCAAACCGATTGCTTAGATTTTGTTGATAGTAAATATGATGAAATCAGCAGTAGAATGAACAAATGTAAATCGGATTTAAAACTTGTGTCTGAGCGTTGCCTCAACATAACTATTTAGAGTCGAGAATACAATCGATCGAAACAGATGCTAATAACCGTGAGCAGTGGTCGAGAAGGTCGAATGTGAAAATTGACGGCATTTCCGAAAAGAAAAAAGAAAAATGAAAACCTGCATACTATTGTGGAAAATATTGCTGACATGGCTGGATTTCATCTTAACCTCACAACTGACATCGATTTTATAACAAGAGTGGCCTCTTTAAATAAAGATATTAAGAAACCTAAGCCCATTATAGTAAAATTTCTCTGTCGATGAAAGAAAGATGATTTTCTTATTAAAGCGAGAAAACTTAAACTCAAGAGCCCTGATATGGGGTACGTGTGGGTGGTTAAGAATTGCTGTATCATGGCGCGAAGTAATGACTCTAGTCCTATCTTTCATTTCGTTAATAAGTGTGACTTAAAAAACAAACTGACTAAATATTTTTAATATACAATAGTGAAACCTGGTTGCACGATGCAATTTTTAATACTGAGTTTTTTGATTCGCGGTACTCAGTATATAGAAGTTATCGAGACTATGCTTCACGTGCAGTTGGTTTAGGCGGAGGGGTATTAATTGCTCTCCGATCATAATTGAATGTTGTATCTTCAATATCGATTAAATTAAATAGTTCTGCCGCGGAAGTTATTAAAGTATCCGTATCGACCGTTTCACTTCCGGTGACTTGACATTTACATTTATATTGTTGTTATTTCCAGCATGGTAAAATTTTTTGACTTGGTTTCCTCCCATATAAATTATCCTAGTAACAATTTTCTCATAGTAGAGTAGTAGTAAAGTCTTGTTATCGCGTATAATAGAAAAAGCTCTCTGGACAATACACTTGTTTCATAAAGCAGATTATGATGCAATAAATATTACAGAGAGACAAAAACAGGTACAATTAACATGTTATAATGATTATATTCATAATGCTGAAGTTATTATAAAAAATTGCAGATACCTCTGGATCTTTGTCAAATCAAATAAAGCATCGAATAATTTTCCTGATTCGATGTTTTTTAATGAAAAAATTGGTTTTGGGGTCAACGAGATCTGTAACCTATTTAATTCTTATTCTCATTTCGTTTATGAGCCTCTGGATACTTTTGATTTCACAGTTTTTGCTATGGATCCTTAAAAATCAATATTTCTATTGGATCTATTTGTATAACTCTGGAGGCAGTTAAAAACCATCTAAAAGCTTTAGATACGAATAAAGGCTATGGTCCGGATGGGCTTCCACCTTTATTTATAAGATCGTACCTAACGTCTCTTGCCTATTCCATTTATTTGTCGTTTGATAAATCATTGCGTTGCGGTGAAATACTATCTATATGGAAGCGCTCATATTTAGTTTCAGTTTACAAATCGGATAATAAACACGACATAAAGAATTATAGACCGATTTCGAAATTGTGTGTTTTGGCCAAATTATTTGAAAAAAATATTAACGATCAAATATTTCCCATTTTGCGATCCATAGTTCTTAATCAACAACACGGATTCGTCAGTAAAAAATCCACTGAAACGAACCTTTGCGAACTTGTCCATAGAGTGACTTCAGACATGAATAGGGGCTACCAGGTGGACGTCGTTAATACCGATTTCTCGAAAGTCTTCGATAAAATCTCACACAAAATCTTGATTCCTAAGTTAAGTGAAGTCGGTATACATGGTGATCTTCTTCGGTGGCTGACCTCATATCTCCATAATAGAAGCCATGCGGTCACAATTTAAGGCTTACCATGCTGTTCGTCGTTTACTCCAGTTTAGTCGGGTGTACCTCAGGAATCTCATCTTGGTCCTCTACTTTTTATACTTTATATAAGTTATATTTCCAATCATATCAAACATTCTTCCATTTTATTATATGCAGACGATATCATATTGTGTAAAAAGATTATCTCTTCTTTGGACTGCCTACTCCTACACGATGACCTTGATAGCTTATGCAAATATTGTAAAAACAACTCATTTTTCTTAAATGTAAAAAAATGTATCATCAATTTCTTTACAAGGAGACAAAATCTTTTTACATATGACTATCGTTTGAGTGGTACTATTATGGAACGTGTGACTGAAGTGATAGACTTAGGAATACACCTAGATCATAAGCTTAGTTTTAAAAGTCACATAAATCGAAGAGTAGCAAGATCATTTCGTATGCTTGATTTTGTGATTAAAACTGTAAAAGATTTTACAGTTTTAATCACAAAATCAAGCATACGAAATACGGTTCTACACTTATTTAACTCTCTTGTGTCTCCGATTTTGGAGTATGGTTCCACGGTTTTGAACCCGCATTATAAATTGCACATTAATGCTTAGAAAGTGTACAAAAGAAGTATTTTAAGCATCTATTATTTAAAAGTAATAACATTACCCACTTACGTAATAATAGTATAACACTGTCCCTCGCCGATCGCAGAATTTTGAGGGATCAAATCTATCTGTACAATTTGGTTCGTGGCTTTATATTTTAGACTATTTTAATATATGTATATCTATTCACCTTAGTTTTAAAATTTTCTTTTTTTTTAATTGTTTAAATTTCTTCACTACTCTATTTTTGTATATACTTAACTATAAATGGAAACTTGATTGGTTTGTGTACTAATGAATGTAATTGTTGATTTATGTAAGTTTTACTGTACTGTTTGTTTCCCTAATAAAAGTAAAATAAAATAAAACCCCTTAGACGATGAGGATCCATGAACCTCTGCTGATTTTCAGCTGTCCCCCTTGTGGCCAGGCGTCATTGCCAATAGAAATTTATACAAATCTGAAATCAAATTTTACAAGTGTAATTCTTGCCTAACATACTTATATCATGTGTTAATGTTAATATTCACCGCTAGATGGCGCGAGTAGTACTTTAAATCTTGCCAACTTTTATTTTTCAGATGAACGGCGGCAGGACCTGGCCGCTCATCAACACTCTGCTTCTTCACGGCTATATTCTCAACGTTTCTAGACAACGTCACCACTGTGCTACTGATGACGCCGGTTACGATACGGTGAGAACATTGTTAAAATAATTATTAAGACTTAAAAAACCGACTTCAAAAGCAAAATACGTAATTTCTTTTACTCCCCTGCTCCATTGCTCCACTTATGTAACTAACTAGTAGTTAGTAGTTTTTATTAAATGAGACTTTTTAAAAATAAGGGAACCGATTTCAAAAGCAAACAAAATACGTAATTTTGTTTACTTGAGTGACAAACTTATTCCACTTCAGTAGTTTAACTACTGAACTACCAAATTATTGAACCGATTTGGATGAAAATTGTATGGCACCAATGGCAGAAAACAAAAACGAAAAAATAATCGGTTCAAATTGGTCAAGCCGTTTTCGAGTAATCGATAAACATACATTAAAAAGTCCCCGAATTGTGAACATCCTTTTTTGGCAGTCGGGTAAAAAACAAACAACTGAACCGATTTTTGATGCGACATTATATGCATTGTACATTGTTTGTACATTGTATGTACCAACATTAAAGTATGTTCTATCAAAAACAAAAAAAAAAATAGAACAAAATCGGTTAATAAACGCTTATGTACTCACTAAGGCATCCAGTCTCGTTACAAAAAAAATCTCGAGACTCGGACTGGTCTCGGAATTCCCGGGAAAAACTAGACTTTCGAGAATATTTCAAAAACTGGTTTCATACTCATCAATTAGGAATTTAATACAACATTAAAATGTATTCTATTAATCATATTAGTGCAAATAAGAAAAATGAAAAAAAAAATGAATCGACTTCAAAAACTAATTTAATAGGTAGGTACAAATAAAAGTAAAATCCAAAGCAAAAAATATTTTCTACAACATTTTCTAGTCGGTGCCAAGTAAAACCTATTTTTACACTTTTAAGTTACGAATATAGTAAGGCAGTACCTAAGTTACAATAGTCTAACGTTAATTGCTTATCCCGTAGCAGGGCTGTTAATTGTTGAGGAGAACCAGGAGAGCGGTGTTGCATCCATTCCATCAGCTTCACTTTACTACATGCATTGTGAGAATAATAAATTCCTTAGCAATCAAATTGAAGTAATCGAATCGCAACCCGTGGAACACTTGTTATTGAGTAGTTTCAGTGACCATCTGTGGTCTTCATCATCAGTTCCCCTTCACCAAATGTAGCTTTTTAAGAGTAAATGCAAGATTTACTATCAAAAATACCTTAATCGGTATAGATGTGCTTATAATATTTGAGGAGTTCCCTCGATTTCTTCAGGATTCAAGCATCAGATTCTAATCTGATGACAATGGGAGCAGCATCTTGAAAGTATACCTTTTCAAACAAAAAAAAAATGTTCAAAATCAGTTCACAATTGGTGAAGTAATGTGAGCTGAACATAAATAAAAAAAAGTCCCCGACGAATTGAGAACCTCCTACTTTTTTAACCGACTTCGAAAAGGGAGGAGGTGGTTCTATGTTCGGCTGTATGTATTTTTTTTTATGTTCACCGATTTTTCCGTCGTTTGTGGACCGATTTTCAATTTTCTTTTTTTCGTTTAAAATGGTATATGTACTTCCAGTTTGGTCCCATTGTCATAAAGTCCCGATCTGATGATGTGATCCTGGAGAAATCGAGGGAACTCTTAAAATATTATAGGCACAACTATACAGATTTAGGTACTTTTGATAATAACTCGTGCATTTGCTCACGAAAAGCTACATTTGATGAGGTGGAGTTGATGATGAAGACCACAGATGGGCACCGGAACCACTCAATAACGAGTATTTTACGGGTTGCGATTCGATTGCTTCAAAATGATTGCTAAGCAATTTATGCTCAGCACAATGTGTACGGTGAAGCGGATCTGATGAAGCGATACCAGGAGAACTCCTCAATGCAATCCTCCAGCTCTGCGTCGGGAAAAGCAACACTTCGTAAATGGTGATAAGCTGTTAACTACATTAGGCTATTGTAAATTAGGTAAATCACAAACGGTCCCTTACTACACCTTACTATATTCGTCATTGAAAAGTGTAAAATAAAAACTTTTTGAAAAAAAAAAAAACAAACCGACTTCGAACTAAATAACACGTAAAAGGTTTTACTTGGCGCCGACTTCGAATATTTCACCTGGCACCGACTTCGTTGTCGAAGTCGGTTTGTTTTTTTTTTATCAAAAAGTTTTTATTGGAAAATACATTTCATGTCTTTTCAGACAGAGAGGACATGCTTTTAGTGAACGATGATGAACTGAAATGCACTTATATGGCTAATTCAATATAACTAATAATAGACCAGTAAAGTACTACTCTCTCACAAAATCGTCAAAAAAAATTAAAAGTACATTTTCAAAGAACTGCGGCATGATAGTAGGGTTACTACCACAACACACTATAATGTTTTAATCGCGACGTCGAATTGCATTGAAAATAGGCAGCGGGTGGGAATAAGAAGTATGAAGCAAAAGGAAAAATTCGAGTAGGCTTGAGAGCGTTTGGACGGTTAAAGTATTTTTTATCACCTATTTCACAGAACCTAATGGCCTCAATCAGTATCCTACCAATTATGACGTATGGAATTGTAACGTGAGTAACTGTAAAATATGCCGTTTTCTGTTAATTCAAAGAAATAAAAAAATCCTGATGGGTTTTAGTAAGGTTCAAAAGTCTCGTTATTCCCGAGACTTCCATAAATCAAATGATGTTCTCAGCAACTCTAGATATATCTAATATATTTACAGAATATAAATTTCACATCGTTCACGTTACACGTGGGAGTCGATATATTGCTCGTGTGCGTCCAAACATACATTCAACTACGATACATGTTCCGTGACATGAACAAACTGAGACACGGCGTGCCAAGGGACATCGTGGGTAAGTATCATAATCTGATGTCTATCTGATGTTGTTATAATAAAAGACGTGTTTGTTCGATCAAGGCTTTAATCTGACTGTTCATCGTGGAGTTTGATTTATTAATAATATAATATGTGTTGGGAGGCGCTCACTTACACACTACACCTCCCACGGCAATTTAAAGAAACGGTTTACAGTTAAAACTTTTTTAACAAAAAATTGACAAACACACAGATTATACATATAAAAATGATCAAAACAAAAAAAGCTAGTAAAGAAAAAGATTACTTTAAACGATATTTAAAAATAAATATATATTAGCCTGGTGTGCTGTCAAAAGGAGACCCCTTATTACCCCTTTAAGTAGACAGCTATTGTTTTTTTCGCTTAAATCCATGGTTCAAAACTCGGATCAAATGCAACGCACGAATTCATATTTATTTAAAACTATTTACTTCTTTGTGCTTTAACATGAAGTTTGCGTGCTGTAAATCGGCGGTAGGCGGCGCTAAAGAGTGTTTGACATGCACTAAGTGTGGGCAGAAATATCACTTCCACTGTGTTCATCCGTCAAGCAATGATAATCCACCTCAAGATTTAATGAACAATTGGACCTGTCCTGATTGTTTATCGTCTATGCCTCGGCAAATGAACAGAGACAATACACCTGTACGTAGTCATACTGCACTAGCGAAAGTTGATTAAAGCGAGAACATAACCTTCCGAAGAGGCGGCTCGACCTCTGTAACGGCTTCCACTTGCAGTCCGGATGTTTCAAGTAATTCGTTTTTAAGTGAAATAAGACAGATTATTTCTACGGATATGTCATTGCTTAGGAATGAACTAAAGTCTACTGTTGTTCCCATTCAAACCGATTGCTTAGATTTTGTTGATAGTAAATATGATGAAATCAGCAGTAGAATGAACAAATGTAAATCGGATTTAAAACTTGTGTCTGAGCGTTGCCTCAACATAACTATTTAGAGTCGAGAATACAATCGATCGAAACAGATGCTAATAACCGTGAGCAGTGGTCGAGAAGGTCGAATGTGAAAATTGACGGCATTTCCGAAAAGAAAAAAGAAAAATGAAAACCTGCATACTATTGTGGAAAATATTGCTGACATGGCTGGATTTCATCTTAACCTCACAACTGACATCGATTTTATAACAAGAGTGGCCTCTTTAAATAAAGATATTAAGAAACCTAAGCCCATTATAGTAAAATTTCTCTGTCGATGAAAGAAAGATGATTTTCTTATTAAAGCGAGAAAACTTAAACTCAAGAGCCCTGATATGGGGTACGTGTGGGTGGTTAAGAATTGCTGTATCATGGCGCGAAGTAATGACTCTAGTCCTATCTTTCATTTCGTTAATAAGTGTGACTTAAAAAACAAACTGACTAAATATTTTTAATATACAATAGTGAAACCTGGTTGCACGATGCAATTTTTAATACTGAGTTTTTTGATTCGCGGTACTCAGTATATAGAAGTTATCGAGACTATGCTTCACGTGCAGTTGGTTTAGGCGGAGGGGTATTAATTGCTCTCCGATCATAATTGAATGTTGTATCTTCAATATCGATTAAATTAAATAGTTCTGCCGCGGAAGTTATTAAAGTATCCGTATCGACCGTTTCACTTCCGGTGACTTGACATTTACATTTATATTGTTGTTATTTCCAGCATGGTAAAATTTTTTGACTTGGTTTCCTCCCATATAAATTATCCTAGTAACAATTTTCTCATAGTAGAGTAGTAGTAAAGTCTTGTTATCGCGTATAATAGAAAAAGCTCTCTGGACAATACACTTGTTTCATAAAGCAGATTATGATGCAATAAATATTACAGAGAGACAAAAACAGGTACAATTAACATGTTATAATGATTATATTCATAATGCTGAAGTTATTATAAAAAATTGCAGATACCTCTGGATCTTTGTCAAATCAAATAAAGCATCGAATAATTTTCCTGATTCGATGTTTTTTAATGAAAAAATTGGTTTTGGGGTCAACGAGATCTGTAACCTATTTAATTCTTATTCTCATTTCGTTTATGAGCCTCTGGATACTTTTGATTTCACAGTTTTTGCTATGGATCCTTAAAAATCAATATTTCTATTGGATCTATTTGTATAACTCTGGAGGCAGTTAAAAACCATCTAAAAGCTTTAGATACGAATAAAGGCTATGGTCCGGATGGGCTTCCACCTTTATTTATAAGATCGTACCTAACGTCTCTTGCCTATTCCATTTATTTGTCGTTTGATAAATCATTGCGTTGCGGTGAAATACTATCTATATGGAAGCGCTCATATTTAGTTTCAGTTTACAAATCGGATAATAAACACGACATAAAGAATTATAGACCGATTTCGAAATTATGTGTTTTGGCCAAATTATTTGAAAAAAATATTAACGATCAAATATTTCCCATTTTGCGATCCATAGTTCTTAATCAACAACACGGATTCGTCAGTAAAAAATCCACTGAAACGAACCTTTGCGAACTTGTCCATAGAGTGACTTCAGACATGAATAGGGGCTACCAGGTGGACGTCGTTAATACCGATTTCTCGAAAGTCTTCGATAAAATCTCACACAAAATCTTGATTCCTAAGTTAAGTGAAGTCGGTATACATGGTGATCTTCTTCGGTGGCTGACCTCATATCTCCATAATAGAAGCCATGCGGTCACAATTTAAGGCTTACCATGCTGTTCGTCGTTTACTCCAGTTTAGTCGGGTGTACCTCAGGAATCTCATCTTGGTCCTCTACTTTTTATACTTTATATAAGTTATATTTCCAATCATATCAAACATTCTTCCATTTTATTATATGCAGACGATATCATATTGTGTAAAAAGATTATCTCTTCTTTGGACTGCCTACTCCTACACGATGACCTTGATAGCTTATGCAAATATTGTAAAAACAACTCATTTTTCTTAAATGTAAAAAAATGTATCATCAATTTCTTTACAAGGAGACAAAATCTTTTTACATATGACTATCGTTTGAGTGGTACTATTATGGAACGTGTGACTGAAGTGATAGACTTAGGAATACACCTAGATCATAAGCTTAGTTTTAAAAGTCACATAAATCGAAGAGTAGCAAGATCATTTCGTATGCTTGATTTTGTGATTAAAACTGTAAAAGATTTTACAGTTTTAATCACAAAATCAAGCATACGAAATACGGTTCTACACTTATTTAACTCTCTTGTGTCTCCGATTTTGGAGTATGGTTCCACGGTTTTGAACCCGCATTATAAATTGCACATTAATGCTTAGAAAGTGTACAAAAGAAGTATTTTAAGCATCTATTATTTAAAAGTAATAACATTACCCACTTACGTAATAATAGTATAACACTGTCCCTCGCCGATCGCAGAATTTTGAGGGATCAAATCTATCTGTACAATTTGGTTCGTGGCTTTATATTTTAGACTATTTTAATATATGTATATCTATTCACCTTAGTTTTAAAATTTTCTTTTTTTTTAATTGTTTAAATTTCTTCACTACTCTATTTTTGTATATACTTAACTATAAATGGAAACTTGATTGGTTTGTGTACTAATGAATGTAATTGTTGATTTATGTAAGTTTTACTGTACTGTTTGTTTCCCTAATAAAAGTAAAATAAAATAAAACCCCTTAGACGATGAGGATCCATGAACCTCTGCTGATTTTCAGCTGTCCCCCTTGTGGCCAGGCGTCATTGCCAATAGAAATTTATACAAATCTGAAATCAAATTTTACAAGTGCCTAACATACTTATATCATGTGTTAATGTTAATATTCACCGCTAGATGGCGCGAGTAGTACTTTAAATCTTGCCAACTTTTATTTTTCAGATGAACGGCGGCAGGACCTGGCCGCTCATCAACACTCTGCTTCTTCACGGCTATATTCTCAACGTTTCTAGACAACGTCACCACTGTGCTACTGATGACGCCGGTTACGATACGGTGAGAACATTGTTAAAATAATTATTAAGACTTAAAAAACCGACTTCAAAAGCAAAATACGTAATTTCTTTTACTCCCCTGCTCCATTGCTCCACTTATGTAACTAACTAGTAGTTAGTAGTTTTTATTAAATGAGACTTTTTAAAAATAAGGGAACCGATTTCAAAAGCAAACAAAATACGTAATTTTGTTTACTTGAGTGACAAACTTATTCCACTTCAGTAGTTTAACTACTGAACTACCAAATTATTGAACCGATTTGGATGAAAATTGTATGGCACCAATGGCAGAAAACAAAAACGAAAAAATAATCGGTTCAAATTGGTCAAGCCGTTTTCGAGTAATCGATAAACATACATTAAAAAGTCCCCGAATTGTGAACATCCTTTTTTGGCAGTCGGGTAAAAAACAAACAACTGAACCGATTTTTGATGCGACATTATATGCATTGTACATTGTTTGTACATTGTATGTACCAACTTTAAAGTATGTTCTATCAAAAACAAAAAAAAAAATAGAACAAAATCGGTTAATAAACGCTTATGTACTCACTAAGGCATCCAGTCTCGTTACAAAAAAAATCTCGAGACTCGGACTGGTCTCGGAATTCCCGGGAAAAACTAGACTTTCGAGAATATTTCAAAAACTGGTTTCATACTCATCAATTAGGAATTTAATACAACATTAAAATGTATTCTATTAATCATATTAGTGCAAATAAGAAAAATGAAAAAAAAAAATGAATCGACTTCAAAAACTAATTTAATAGGTAGGTACAAATAAAAGTAAAATCCAAAGCAAAAAATATTTTCTACAACATTTTCTAGTCGGTGCCAAGTAAAACCTATTTTTACACTTTTAAGTTACGAATATAGTAAGGCAGTACCTAAGTTACAATAGTCTAACGTTAATTGCTTATCCCGTAGCAGGGCTGTTAATTGTTGAGGAGAACCAGGAGAGCGGTGTTGCATCCATTCCATCAGCTTCACTTTACTACATGCATTGTGAGAATAATAAATTCCTTAGCAATCAAATTGAAGTAATCGAATCGCAACCCGTGGAACACTTGTTATTGAGTAGTTTCAGTGACCATCTGTGGTCTTCATCATCAGTTCCCCTTCACCAAATGTAGCTTTTTAAGAGTAAATGCAAGATTTACTATCAAAAATACCTTAATCGGTATAGATGTGCTTATAATATTTGAGGAGTTCCCTCGATTTCTTCAGGATTCAAGCATCAGATTCTAATCTGATGACAATGGGAGCAGCATCTTGAAAGTATACCTTTTCAAACAAAAAAAAAATGTTCAAAATCAGTTCACAATTGGTGAAGTAATGTGAGCTGAACATAAATAAAAAAAAGTCCCCGACGAATTGAGAACCTCCTACTTTTTTAACCGACTTCGAAAAGGGAGGAGGTGGTTCTATGTTCGGCTGTATGTATTTTTTTTTATGTTCACCGATTTTTCCGTCGTTTGTGGACCGATTTTCAATTTTCTTTTTTTCGTTTAAAATGGTATATGTACTTCCAGTTTGGTCCCATTGTCATAAAGTCCCGATCTGATGATGTGATCCTGGAGAAATCGAGGGAACTCTTAAAATATTATAGGCACAACTATACAGATTTAGGTACTTTTGATAATAACTCGTGCATTTGCTCACGAAAAGCTACATTTGATGAGGTGGAGTTGATGATGAAGACCACAGATGGGCACCGGAACCACTCAATAACGAGTATTTTACGGGTTGCGATTCGATTGCTTCAAAATGATTGCTAAGCAATTTATGCTCAGCACAATGTGTACGGTGAAGCGGATCTGATGAAGCGATACCAGGAGAACTCCTCAATGCAATCCTCCAGCTCTGCGTCGGGAAAAGCAACACTTCGTAAATGGTGATAAGCTGTTAACTACATTAGGCTATTGTAAATTAGGTAAATCACAAACGGTCCCTTACTACACCTTACTATATTCGTCATTGAAAAGTGTAAAATAAAAACTTTTTGAAAAAAAAAAACAAACCGACTTCGAACTAAATAACACGTAAAAGGTTTTACTTGGCGCCGACTTCGAATATTTCACCTGGCACCGACTTCGTTGTCGAAGTCGGTTTGTTTTTTTTTTATCAAAAAGTTTTTATTGGAAAATACATTTCATGTCTTTTCAGACAGAGAGGACATGCTTTTAGTGAACGATGATGAACTGAAATGCACTTATATGGCTAATTCAATATAACTAATAATAGACCAGTAAAGTACTACTCTCTCACAAAATCGTCAAAAAAAATTAAAAGTACATTTTCAAAGAACTGCGGCATGATAGTAGGGTTACTACCACAACACACTATAATGTTTTAATCGCGACGTCGAATTGCATTGAAAATAGGCAGCGGGTGGGAATAAGAAGTATGAAGCAAAAGGAAAAATTCGAGTAGGCTTGAGAGCGTTTGGACGGTTAAAGTATTTTTTATCACCTATTTCACAGAACCTAATGGCCTCAATCAGTATCCTACCAATTATGACGTATGGAATTGTAACGTGAGTAACTGTAAAATATGCCGTTTTCTGTTAATTCAAAGAAATAAAAAAATCCTGATGGGTTTTAGTAAGGTTCAAAAGTCTCGTTATTCCCGAGACTTCCATAAATCAAATGATGTTCTCAGCAACTCTAGATATATCTAATATATTTACAGAATATAAATTTCACATCGTTCACGTTACACGTGGGAGTCGATATATTGCTCGTGTGCGTCCAAACATACATTCAACTACGATACATGTTCCGTGACATGAACAAACTGAGACACGGCGTGCCAAGGGACATCGTGGGTAAGTATCATAATCTGATGTCTATCTGATGTTGTTATAATAAAAGACGTGTTTGTTCGATCAAGGCTTTAATCTGACTGTTCATCGTGGAGTTTGATTTATTAATAATATAATATGTGTTGGGAGGCGCTCACTTACACACTACACCTCCCACGGCAATTTAAAGAAACGGTTTACAGTTAAAACTTTTTTAACAAAAAATTGACAAACACACAGATTATACATATAAAAATGATCAAAACAAAAAAAGCTAGTAAAGAAAAAGATTACTTTAAACGATATTTAAAAATAAATATATATTAGCCTGGTGTGCTGTCAAAAGGAGACCCCTTATTACCCCTTTAAGTAGACAGCTATTGTTTTTTTCGCTTAAATCCATGGTTCAAAACTCGGATCAAATGCAACGCACGAATTCATATTTATTTAAAACTATTTACTTCTTTGTGCTTTAACATGAAGTTTGCGTGCTGTAAATCGGCGGTAGGCGGCGCTAAAGAGTGTTTGACATGCACTAAGTGTGGGCAGAAATATCACTTCCACTGTGTTCATCCGTCAAGCAATGATAATCCACCTCAAGATTTAATGAACAATTGGACCTGTCCTGATTGTTTATCGTCTATGCCTCGGCAAATGAACAGAGACAATACACCTGTACGTAGTCATACTGCACTAGCGAAAGTTGATTAAAGCGAGAACATAACCTTCCGAAGAGGCGGCTCGACCTCTGTAACGGCTTCCACTTGCAGTCCGGATGTTTCAAGTAATTCGTTTTTAAGTGAAATAAGACAGATTATTTCTACGGATATGTCATTGCTTAGGAATGAACTAAAGTCTACTGTTGTTCCCATTCAAACCGATTGCTTAGATTTTGTTGATAGTAAATATGATGAAATCAGCAGTAGAATGAACAAATGTAAATCGGATTTAAAACTTGTGTCTGAGCGTTGCCTCAACATAACTATTTAGAGTCGAGAATACAATCGATCGAAACAGATGCTAATAACCGTGAGCAGTGGTCGAGAAGGTCGAATGTGAAAATTGACGGCATTTCCGAAAAGAAAAAAGAAAAATGAAAACCTGCATACTATTGTGGAAAATATTGCTGACATGGCTGGATTTCATCTTAACCTCACAACTGACATCGATTTTATAACAAGAGTGGCCTCTTTAAATAAAGATATTAAGAAACCTAAGCCCATTATAGTAAAATTTCTCTGTCGATGAAAGAAAGATGATTTTCTTATTAAAGCGAGAAAACTTAAACTCAAGAGCCCTGATATGGGGTACGTGTGGGTGGTTAAGAATTGCTGTATCATGGCGCGAAGTAATGACTCTAGTCCTATCTTTCATTTCGTTAATAAGTGTGACTTAAAAAACAAACTGACTAAATATTTTTAATATACAATAGTGAAACCTGGTTGCACGATGCAATTTTTAATACTGAGTTTTTTGATTCGCGGTACTCAGTATATAGAAGTTATCGAGACTATGCTTCACGTGCAGTTGGTTTAGGCGGAGGGGTATTAATTGCTCTCCGATCATAATTGAATGTTGTATCTTCAATATCGATTAAATTAAATAGTTCTGCCGCGGAAGTTATTAAAGTATCCGTATCGACCGTTTCACTTCCGGTGACTTGACATTTACATTTATATTGTTGTTATTTCCAGCATGGTAAAATTTTTTGACTTGGTTTCCTCCCATATAAATTATCCTAGTAACAATTTTCTCATAGTAGAGTAGTAGTAAAGTCTTGTTATCGCGTATAATAGAAAAAGCTCTCTGGACAATACACTTGTTTCATAAAGCAGATTATGATGCAATAAATATTACAGAGAGACAAAAACAGGTACAATTAACATGTTATAATGATTATATTCATAATGCTGAAGTTATTATAAAAAATTGCAGATACCTCTGGATCTTTGTCAAATCAAATAAAGCATCGAATAATTTTCCTGATTCGATGTTTTTTAATGAAAAAATTGGTTTTGGGGTCAACGAGATCTGTAACCTATTTAATTCTTATTCTCATTTCGTTTATGAGCCTCTGGATACTTTTGATTTCACAGTTTTTGCTATGGATCCTTAAAAATCAATATTTCTATTGGATCTATTTGTATAACTCTGGAGGCAGTTAAAAACCATCTAAAAGCTTTAGATACGAATAAAGGCTACGGTCCGGATGGGCTTCCACCTTTATTTATAAGATCGTACCTAACGTCTCTTGCCTATTCCATTTATTTGTCGTTTGATAAATCATTGCGTTGCGGTGAAATACTATCTATATGGAAGCGCTCATATTTAGTTTCAGTTTACAAATCGGATAATAAACACGACATAAAGAATTATAGACCGATTTCGAAATTATGTGTTTTGGCCAAATTATTTGAAAAAAATATTAACGATCAAATATTTCCCATTTTGCGATCCATAGTTCTTAATCAACAACACGGATTCGTCAGTAAAAAATCCACTGAAACGAACCTTTGCGAACTTGTCCATAGAGTGACTTCAGACATGAATAGGGGCTACCAGGTGGACGTCGTTAATACCGATTTCTCGAAAGTCTTCGATAAAATCTCACACAAAATCTTGATTCCTAAGTTAAGTGAAGTCGGTATACATGGTGATCTTCTTCGGTGGCTGACCTCATATCTCCATAATAGAAGCCATGCGGTCACAATTTAAGGCTTACCATGCTGTTCGTCGTTTACTCCAGTTTAGTCGGGTGTACCTCAGGAATCTCATCTTGGTCCTCTACTTTTTATACTTTATATAAGTTATATTTCCAATCATATCAAACATTCTTCCATTTTATTATATGCAGACGATATCATATTGTGTAAAAAGATTATCTCTTCTTTGGACTGCCTACTCCTACACGATGACCTTGATAGCTTATGCAAATATTGTAAAAACAACTCATTTTTCTTAAATGTAAAAAAATGTATCATCAATTTCTTTACAAGGAGACAAAATCTTTTTACATATGACTATCGTTTGAGTGGTACTATTATGGAACGTGTGACTGAAGTGATAGACTTAGGAATACACCTAGATCATAAGCTTAGTTTTAAAAGTCACATAAATCGAAGAGTAGCAAGATCATTTCGTATGCTTGATTTTGTGATTAAAACTGTAAAAGATTTTACAGTTTTAATCACAAAATCAAGCATACGAAATACGGTTCTACACTTATTTAACTCTCTTGTGTCTCCGATTTTGGAGTATGGTTCCACGGTTTTGAACCCGCATTATAAATTGCACATTAATGCTTAGAAAGTGTACAAAAGAAGTATTTTAAGCATCTATTATTTAAAAGTAATAACATTACCCACTTACGTAATAATAGTATAACACTGTCCCTCGCCGATCGCAGAATTTTGAGGGATCAAATCTATCTGTACAATTTGGTTCGTGGCTTTATATTTTAGACTATTTTAATATATGTATATCTATTCACCTTAGTTTTAAAATTTTCTTTTTTTTTAATTGTTTAAATTTCTTCACTACTCTATTTTTGTATATACTTAACTATAAATGGAAACTTGATTGGTTTGTGTACTAATGAATGTAATTGTTGATTTATGTAAGTTTTACTGTACTGTTTGTTTCCCTAATAAAAGTAAAATAAAATAAAACCCCTTAGACGATGAGGATCCATGAACCTCTGCTGATTTTCAGCTGTCCCCCTTGTGGCCAGGCGTCATTGCCAATAGAAATTTATACAAATCTGAAATCAAATTTTACAAGTGTAATTCTTGCCTAACATACTTATATCATGTGTTAATGTTAATATTCACCGCTAGATGGCGCGAGTAGTACTTTAAATCTTGCCAACTTTTATTTTTCAGATGAACGGCGGCAGGACCTGGCCGCTCATCAACACTCTGCTTCTTCACGGCTATATTCTCAACGTTTCTAGACAACGTCACCACTGTGCTACTGATGACGCCGGTTACGATACGGTGAGAACATTGTTAAAATAATTATTAAGACTTAAAAAACCGACTTCAAAAGCAAAATACGTAATTTCTTTTACTCCCCTGCTCCATTGCTCCACTTATGTAACTAACTAGTAGTTAGTAGTTTTTATTAAATGAGACTTTTTAAAAATAAGGGAACCGATTTCAAAAGCAAACAAAATACGTAATTTTGTTTACTTGAGTGACAAACTTATTCCACTTCAGTAGTTTAACTACTGAACTACCAAATTATTGAACCGATTTGGATGAAAATTGTATGGCACCAATGGCAGAAAACAAAAACGAAAAAATAATCGGTTCAAATTGGTCAAGCCGTTTTCGAGTAATCGAT
>JBBEEQ010000144.1:0-17000 GCA_037950945.1 Hypolimnas misippus | reverse complement strand
AGTTGCGGAAACGCGTACTTTTTTTTATCGCGTTTTTAAAATAAGTAATGCAGAATGATTTCACTCGCAAAATACAGCGTAATTAATTCTTTAGGTCGTTATTATGATCACTAGTAAGTTAGTTTTAATCACATACTTTATATTTATCACTATAAATAATTATATATCACTTTAATATTACGTTAAAATAAAATTTTAAAATTTCAATTAAACAATGTCAAATTCAATTGACATTTGTGACATTGCCATACATATATCAAACGAAGAACAGGGCAGGGCATTTATTCTTGGTAAGAGACATAGCTACTGATATGTTATTACTTTGTATTTGTTGAGTTAAAAACTGTAGGTATGTATTTAAGGCACCAGTTGTAGATTCTACTTTTGACCAGTTAAAAATACAAAATAATTTTATGAACTAACATATTTTTATTATATTTTCGGTTTACCTTTCTATATCCTACTGCCCATTTATAAGGAGCACCCAACCATTACTTTACCGCCTAATTGATTTACATATCGGCATTGTGTAAATCATAAATCGTGTTTAATCAGTAAGTGAAGTGGTCCTGTATTATTTATTTTAAAAGGTGTGATAAATAAAGTTTCTTATTTTCGCAATTTGGGAGTTTACTGGGGTTTTCAGTGGATCCCCCTTTCTCCTTACACAAATTTTTATAGTAATTTATGCCAATGAATGCTAAAATTATAATATGGCAATGTCACAAATGTCAATTGAATTTGACATTGTGTTTAATTGAAATTTTAAAATTTTATTTTAACGTAACATTAAAGTGATATATAATTATTTATAGTGATAAATATAAAGTTTGTGATTAAAACTAACTTACTAGTGATCATAATAACGACCTAAAGAATTAATTACGCTGTATTTTACGAGTGAAATCATTCTGCATTACTTATTTTAAAAACGCGATGAAAAAAAAATACGCGTTTCCGCAACTTGAGACTTTACTGGGGTGTTCAGGAGGCTCCCCCCTTCCCCCCCACATAAATTTTTTCACCAATTTCGTGCTCCCGAAAACTAAAGCTCACCCATCATAATTTTTATACCTTAAACAAGCCTATTCAAATAATAAAAAAAAGTAATGAAATACTTTTCTAATAAAATTAAATGGTGTCACGCGTGATCGGTTGATCACTATACATCTGAAACGTACACAAAATATTTAAAAAAAATAGCTCACCAAGTATCCTTAGGTGAATAGATATTTTTATAACACTGAACTATTTTTCACAGTATCTATTAAACATATTTATTACGATATCTTTCACAGTAATCATTGTTTAAACATTTTTGTACTTCTAATAACACAATTATTGTCATTAATTCACTGTTTTTACACATTCGAAACTAAAAATTTAACACGCGTAATTTCTAACGTCTGGAGATACCGGAAGTTTTTTGCAACTAAAGTTAAAAAAAACAAGGAGAAATGCAAGTGGGAGTGAGACGAAGATACTCAACGAAGACTCGAAGGACAAGGCCGCGCTAGCGGCGAAACTGATAACTTAAAACGAATTATCATTATTTAAAAATATTTAATACATAATTATAAAATACAGAATTACGTATTACGTAAAAATAAATAAAATATTACTCAACAGTAGTACGGCGGAGTATTAAACATGTAATTCGTTTTTTCAAAAGTATTATTTAAAAATACCTTAGTACATTAATATTATTGAACTTCGCTAGTTTACACAATATTATGAATTCTTATTCTTCGCATGACCTCTGCAACTTACGTATTATTTTAGTTATAGAATTCTATATTGTTTGTTTTTGTTACTAAACCCTTATCATCAACCACATATTAGCTTTCTTTATAAAAAAAATGATGAAACCGTACTTCAGCGAAAACTGAATGAACTATGGGTTAGGTTTGTTAAAAAAAATATTACCTACTTCAATTACTAGTTACTGAACGTGGAAAGAGGTAGGTACTATAAAGTCTCGATTTGAATTAATTTACAATTTCAAAATAATTCGATTTGGAGTCGCGTACGAACGCTTGTACAGAGTGCTTGTGCGTAATACATTTAATATTCGCTGCGTCTATTTTTTGCTTGTTTACATCGCATTAGCGTCGGACGACCGATACCTACAGGCCTTAGCGCCGAGCGGTTATGCGATAAACAAACTTATTCTCGGAAGGATGCGTTTTGTTTTCGTTAACAATGAATGATAATGATGTAGAAATTCTTAACATAGAAAAATTTGAGACGGAATTTAGTTTGAGAAGAAATATGAATGATGAAAATACAGTTAATATGGAAAATGAAGATGGAGATAAAGAAGAATCTGAGAGAGTAAGACCTAGTAAGCGTGAAAGAGAAGATAATATAAGTGCCGAAGAAGGAGAAGATGACATAACTGAAGAGTGGAAAATTGTTAATAGAAGAAAAGATAAAAAGCTGAAAAATGAGAAAACGGAAGTTTATATATCATGTAATGATAAGTTGCCTAAACAGTTCGAGTTGGCACGTACATTTAAATTGCTTCATATCACGGATATTACCAAAATAAAATATTTATCGCCGTATAAAATTAAAATAGAATGTGAAAATGAAAAATGTTTGTTGGCTTTAATATCTTGCGAGGAACTACTGGCAAAGGGATGGAAATTTCAAAAAGCATTCGAGGTCAACTTTTCTTATGGTGTCATTAAGAATGTGGATATTGATTTATCTGACGATGAAATTTTTAATAATATCGATTGTACAGAACCCGCAATTCTATCATCTGTTCAAAGATTGTCACGCCTTGGTGAAGATGGAAAATGGATTCCTAGCGAAACAGTGCGACTCTGTTTCAAATATTCTTATTTACCACCTTTTGTTACGGTTCACGGCCTACGTATAAAAGTGGAGCCATTTGTGTTTCCAGTCTCGCAGTGTTCTAAGTGTTGGAGACTTGGACATACTGCAAAAAGATGCCCTATAGACAAAATAATTTGCCCTAAGTGTGGTGGTCATCACGATAATTGTACCACTACGTCTTATAAGTGCGTTAATTGCGGAGAAAATCATATGTCTTTTAATAAGTCTTGCCCAGTATTTAAAAAGGAGAAAAAGATCCGTCAAATTATGTCAGAGTTTAATGTGACTTACAGAAAAGCTCGTACTATGTATGTTTCAGATGATTTACCAAATACCAATGCAAATTACAAGCCTAAGATAACTAATAGTATTTTCAACGAACCGAGTGATCCAGTTAAAGCAAGCTCTTTTGAACCACAATCTGGAAACTTGAGTTTTGGGTCGAAAACTAAAGAGACAGTTGATGCTCCATCTTACTCTAGCGTGGTAAAAAAAAAGGTGATAAAACAGAAGTCGAATAGATTACCGAGTCATGTACCTTTAAAGACCCGTTACAAAAAATTGTCTGGTGAAACAGAGGCGAAGAATTATTTATCAGATTCAAGTATTGATAACAGGTCTGAAACTGAAGTTAAAAATACTAATTTATCACGGGACATCACATTTATGGAACTTCTATCAAGATTAAAAGAAATTATATTTTTGAAACAAGATCCTTTACAAACAAAAGTGTTTAACGTTATAAAGTGTTGTGTGGAATGGGTAATATTAGTAGTAGTTGAAAATATTGCTGAGTGGCCAGTTTTGTCTAAGATTATGAACATTTTCAATTTAAATATTAACAATGGGTGATTCGCTTAAAGTAAATTTAAACATTGCTCAATGGAATGCACAAAGCTTAACACCAAAGCTGCTTTCATTCGAAAATTTGCTTATTCAAGAGAAAATCCACATTGCTTCTACCTGTGAAACATGGCTGGATCCTGAGAGTCGACTTAATATAAAAGATTATAGTATTTTTCGTTGTGACCGATTTGATTCATATGGTGGAATTGCAGTCTTTGTTCATAAATCGATAAAGTGTAAAACCATTACTGCCAATATATCCAATTCAAATATTCAAATTTTACACATTGAACTATTCAATTGTAGCGAAATAAAAAATTTAATATCGGTCTATTGTCCACCATCAGCTAATACACAGTCCCAAGATTGGGAAGACATTTTTTCAATAGCTTCTAGAAATACTCTTATTATCGGTGATTTTAACGCACACCACACCAACTGGTCTCGGAAAATAGATTCAAGGGGAACTCAAATACTTGATGCGTTAATTAATGCTCAGTTCGTTACGATTAATGACTGCACGCCGACTCGTATTAAAATGGTTCAGGGTGTACTCCAGCAATATTCTCCTGATATAGTTTTTGCATCATCAGATATAGCACTTAAAGTAAATTTTCAAGTTTTAAAAGAAATGTTAGGAAGCGATCATTGTGTCATAAAAATTTCTACTATGATTGAACTTGTTAAGAATTCTGTTGTGAAACGTAATTATAAGAAAGCAGATTGGGAATCATATAAAAAACTATTAGATCGAATGTATACTAATCTTTGTTTACCTGATGATCTCCAGCAGGCTTATAACTTATTTATAGACTATATGAATATTGCAGCAGATTTATATATTCCTTGTATCAAAATAAGTCAAAATCCATCCACCAAATTTACTCCAAGAGCCTATTGGAATGAAAAGTTATCTAAGGTGGTAGCCGAGCGCCGTCTGGCTTTATCGACATTTCGCCGGAATCCTACACCTGTTAATTATGATCATTTAAAAGAAAAAATACGTTTAGCGCAATCACACCTTCGTAAGTCTAAGGACTTCAGCTGGTATGACTTTTGTTCATCTTTTGTCCAAACGACATCGATGTACGATGTTTATCGAAAAATGCGTTGGGTGAAAGGTATTAAGTCCCCATCCACCTACATTGATAGGGATACAGCCTATAAGTTGTTACAATGTTTATCTCCCGATTTCGTGATGCCAAACAAACCAGTTTTTAAATCCCAAAACTTGAATTTAGATTCTCAGATAACATTTTCTGAACTGAAAAATAGCATTAGGCGAAAAGATTCTAGTCCTGGTTGTGATAATATATCTTACAGTATGTTACGAAATTTACCTTTAAACGGTTTCATGTTGTTGTTAGAACTTTTTAATAAATTTTATCGATTAGGTTTTGTACCCTCCCAGTGGAAAGATGTTAAATTAGTGGCTATACCTAAACCTGGCAGGGATACTAATAGTTTATCATCTCTGAGACCTATTTCAATGATGTCTTGTGTCTGTAAAGTTTTTCATATTATTTTAAACAACAGGTTAGAATGGTTCTGCGAAAGAAATCGTATATTTCCAAATAATACAATTGGTTTTAGGAAAACATTTTCAACCTACAATAATTTAGGTATCTTAGTGAATCAAATTTTAATAGGCTTTTCCAAGAAACAATGTACTCTTGCTAGCTTTATTGATATTGATAGTGCGTACAACAACGTAGATCTCACAGTTTTACTTAGTACTATGGATCAGTTAGGCGTGGGCTCTAATTTGTGCACTTATTTATGGAATATCTTGCATAACAGAAGACTCATGATAGAGTCAGACGGTAATATTATGTTTAGGAGTACAAGTCGTGGCTTAGCTCAAGGCGATCCAATGGCACCTTTGTTATTTAACATCGCTACGGCCAGTATTTGTAAGGCTATCAGAGATGTTCATATAATTCAATATGCAGACGACTTTGTACTTTATATTTCTTGTGACGATCTGCATATTGGCAAAACTAAACTACAATCTTCTCTCAATAAGTTCAATATTATGTTGACAAGATTAGGGCTTGAAATTTCGGTATCAAAATCTAAGGTATGTATTTTTAGAAGGCATCGTAAAACAGAATCTATTGAAATAGCAATTAACAATAATATTCTACAACTAGTGCATGATATCAAATATCTTGGGATATGGTTGGATGAACAACTCAGATGGACTAGACACATAAATTATATTTTCGAAAAAACAATGAAATGTATTAATGTTTTGAAGATTTTGGTGGGACCTGGTTGGGGTGTCCATCCACTGTTTTTGAGGCGGTTGTATATTTCGCTGATACGCAGTCGTTTAGATTACGCGAGTTTTCTTTATGATAATTGTAGTAATACTCAGTTGCTAAAGATAGACAGAATTCAAAATATTTGTATGCGCATTATTGGTAGTTTTATAAAATCAACCCCTATTCACGTAATGCAATGTGAAATCAATTTACAACCTTTGTTTGTCAGGAGATATTTTTTGGCTTCAAAATTTTGGCTTAAATGTAAATCGTTTGAGAATAGCATTATAATTAATCAACTTAGTGAATTACATACTTTATGTCGAGATAACAATTATTGGCAACGTAAAAAAATTCCCCTACTTGTAACTATCCATAGGCATCTTGATGAAGTACCAATTTATAGATCTAAACAATTAGAAATGTTTTCATTGAATACATGGGTAAGCAATGTGGATTTGTCTCCGAATATTCGATTTGAAATAGATTTAGTGGATAAGGGTAAAAGTAAATTTAACACTTTGGAACTATTACAACTTTGCAAAAACTTTTTAAGTAAAAACTATTCTCAATTTTATAAAATTTATACAGATGGGTCCAAACATTGCCAAGACGCTGGTGCGGCATTTTTTGATATTCAGACAAAAAATAATATTCAATTAAAAATAAATTGCAATACTATATCTATTATGTACTTAGAACTGATAGCCATTTTGGAGTCGTTATCTTATATAAATTCTATTGATTCAAACAACTTTGTTATTTTGTCTGACTCGAAAAGTGCTTTGCAGCATTTGGCTCGATGCTCCTCGACTTTTCGAGGTGCACCGATAGCCTATGCTATTATGGATTCTATCCGTAACCTTCAAAATAGATATAATAAAAATGTAGTGTTACAGTGGATTCCTGCTCATATTGGCATAACAGGTAATGAGGTTGTTGATATGTTAGCAAAAAAAGCGTCAGTGGAGGGTATTTTATTTAATCACATACCTTATTTTACAGATATAATATTTAGTGTTAAAGTACATTGTAAAAATTTATGGAAAGAATTTTTTGATGAGAGATCACTTTCTAGAGGCATTTGGTATAAAACAATCCAATCACAACCTTCTGGTTTCACTTGGATTGATGGAGCCAATATGAGCAGGAACGAAATTGTAACAGCCCTTAGGCTTCGTTCCGGACATATTCCTTTAAATAGTTTCGGTTATTTAATGGGTAAAGCATCTTCATCACACTGTTCTGTATGTGGCGTAAGAGAAGATCCTGTTCACATTATTACGGAATGTGTACGGAATGAGGCTGAAAGGATGGTCTTTTTACGAAAATACAATTTCACGTTCGAAACAGGATATTACAACAGTGTTTTGTCAAATCCGTTGTCTGACGTTGCTAAAGAATTATATAAAGTTGTTTTAAAAGGCCTTCAGCGTAGGTAATACAGTTTGTAATGTAATATTAATTTAGGTTTATATAATGATTAATTTAGGTTTATACATAATTATAGCAATTAGATAAGGAAGTATGAATTGTAGCACTATGAGGGTGACATTTTCTAAATAGAAAAAACCCTCCCTTAAAAATAAAGAGAAAAAAAAAAAAAAAAAAATAATTCGATTTAAAGTAAGTTCAAATCTACAGAGGAGAAATTGTGTTCTCTGTATCTTACATTCTCTTATTCTCTTTAAAGGTCATGTCACGGAAAGTGTCCTTTAAAGTCTCTTAATGTGTGGTCGAAGCATCAAGTTTCAAGGTCACTACTATTAGCCGTGATTTTCGCAATTAAAAAAATACAATTAAATAATAAGTCGATATTTGACTTATTATTATCTACTAATAATGTAATAACATATTATTAACAATACAACTTCAAAGAAAGATAATAGGATTGAATACACTTAATTTACGTAACAATTTTTTATGAACAAAAATTACTTTGTTTTTAATTATTATTATTTACAACTTTTTAATAATAACAAGAATCTATTATAAGACAAATAATTTTTCTACTTAAGCACTTACGTATTTTATCCTTTTTATAAAATTTTAAGAGTTCATTCATCAGAATGTGTTATTGTGTTTTAGTAAATTAAAGTTATTCCATAAGTAAAATTGAATTTGAAATTTTATTTGATTAATACACGACAATAATAAATATTAGTTTTGATGTTGTTGTATGTCTATACTAATATTATAAAGAGGAAAGATTTGTTTGTTTGTAATGAATAGGCTCCGAAACTATTGGACCGATTTCAAAAATTCTTTCACCTTTAGAAAGCTACATTATCCCCGAGTAACATAGGCTATATTATATTTAAAAAAAAATTAGGGATCCTTACTAGAACTCTAATAATGTAACCCAAGGTGTAAAAAAATGACCTGAAAAATTCCTTACGTCGCGTGCGCTGCGAAAACTATTGATGATAGAACAAAATCATTTACTACGACTTTGCAGAACTCATCATTATCTACAAAAAGTGTCGGGACAGCATATGTCTAAATATTATGTCACAGTAAGCGGGTTTTTGTTATAAAAATTTATTTTGTATGCCGCCTCTTGAAAATGCTCTTTATTTGTAACTTGGTATTAATCCTTATCAAAATAAATAAATTACTTTATATTCAGGACGGCTTCAATACCTTTTTATAACTTTTTGAATTATTCAATTCGGACATTTCATTCGGAAGATATCACGAGTTTAAAAATGCAAGTATTAGAAAAAAGTCGCGTGGTTGCCGCTCACCGCGCTCAGCTAGCCAGCATGAGATGTAGGCTCCATGTAAGCGTCACTGGGGTATGGGGGGGAGTCAATGTAATAAAATAAAGGGCCGCGAGTACATTAATAAAAACTATGAATAAAAAAAATTTAAACTTCCTTTATAATTTTACTTTTTTTTTGAAACCCGACGCAAAAAAGAAGGGTGAATGAGTGTGTGTGTGTGTGTGTATGTACCCGTGAGAAGCCGGGGCGGGCCGCTAGTACCTAATATGAGTATAATGAAAACAATGTTATAAACGTCCGATGGCGCTATTTAACGGTTCAATAATACGGTTAAATAATAAAACGATAAAACATCGTCATTTTATTATTTATAAATAAATGTATTACTGTTGAAACATTATAAAAGTGCGAAAATAAAACAGTTTACTAAGAAAATTAATCATATTTTATACGGAAGTGTGGAATGCAGATTAAAAAAAAATCTGTTTTAGGTAGCTAGGAATATTATTCTAATTTGCTAAACAAAAATAATTTTATTGTTCTGTTTTGGCACGTATAAAAAAATAACAGAGATATGGGAAGTGGGGCGCGGGGTACGGGCGGTACGGCCATCGCCGCTGCGCAAGAGTCTTTCTCCTTCATCGTTAGGCCGGGTGCAGGGGGTGGGACAGAGAGGTCCCGGGATCACACGTCGCTCGTCGGCGTGGTTATTAGAATTATTAGTATTTCGTCAGCCCTTAGAAATTGCGTTACAATGAATTGCTCGCGCAACTAAAGTTGATATTGCTTTGTTTTTTTTTCATTTGTTAAGTGTGTAGGTTAGGTTATACACTTGTTTAATATTATACGCGTTGTCATTATACTGTCCAACTTCTATTAATTCAATTTTATAAACTCAAATAATCATAACAGTTTTTTTTTTAAAGAGATATTACTGTAAATAAGGATTTCTAATGTTTTAATTAACTTTAAATTCGTGAAAATAGTGAAAATATGTTATTTTAAATTACGATTTTTATAAACACGTATAGGCTATGACAAATATCGTGCAAAATATTAATATAGTGGGTATAACAAATGACATCAAAATTATGCTTTGATAAAAATTGTGAATAAAATATTCAATTGGTGTTATCTAATTTGATTTATTTTGTTTATTTGTTTCGAAGGATACTTCATGATGCCATAGACAGATGATCTGTTTTTATTTAGTTTTGAGTGTCTAGTGATTGTGATCGCGTGTGATATTTATGTACTTGTTTAATAATTATTAGAAGAATGATTAATTTTCTTTTTTTGTTTTTAAGTAGGCTTGTTTAAGGTATTAAAAAAATGTTATGTTAGCGAAATGTCGCAACACAGTTTTTAATAATTCTTATTTATACGCTCGTCAGTTTGTTACTGAAATATTAAATGACTTTGGTAAACAGAGATGATTCTAATTTTTAAACACGCCAAATTGTTTTGACACATTTTGATTTTAATGTTACGTGATTAATTTTTGAAATCCTTCGCTTACGTAACTGTTGGGATAAATTCAATTAAGTTTATTTACGAGATGTTGTTACAATTACTTTGCCAGTCGGAAGCCTGATCAAGTGTGACGGTAAATTCGAATCATACCTGAGGTAATTAGACGTATTAGGTAGGTACCGTAGGTCAATGACCTAACCACAGCTGACTGAGATCAGTGACCCGCCTAGCTATTTTGTTAAATTATCTTTCGCGCGCGTTTACACTCGTGTGTCCACCAGAAAGTGTTTATGTTTTTAAAGGTTTTGTTAAGTGATACAGTGAGTTAAGTGCGGTTGTTGTGTAAAAGAAAATTAAAGTATTACGATACACCAAATGGATGACTCGAAACATGAGTATCAAATCTTATATGCAATTTACGGATTGCGTATTGGTGGTTGCTATGGACTCGACCACTTTTACTCATTACGAGGTAAGTGTAAACCGAAGTTGTGCGGTGCGCGCCTTAGATAGTGTAATGCGTGCGCACGAACAGTGGAGCTCGAATATTTAAATATTTTAAATGTTTAAAAACTATTTTTGGGATTTTTTTTTATGCGGAATGTGATGAGTTACACTTACCGAACCTCCCATTTGAAGGACCGCAGTATAGAGTCGAACTCCTTATACATATATGCAAAAAAAATGTTGTAAATATAATAAACTAAATAAGAAAACATAAATATACAGGATGTCTCAAAATTCAACGATAAAAATGTATACAGGTATATATAAAAATATATATAATTATATGTATATGTATATTTCAAAATTTATCTTACGAAATTAAGAAAAAAAATGAATCAAACTGATAAACTAATCATACGCATTCTGTTGTCTCTGAACAAATCACTTAAAAATATATTGCGTAATAAGCAAAAAGTAAATAAATTACATAATGGAAGTTAGACACAAATTTAAAATATTTAACTAGCAAATTACAACAACAAAAATTAAATGGCCGTGGGTGCGTGAGATGGGGGTCCCGCGCATCAATCAATCAATCAATCAAAATATGCTTTATTCAAGTAGGCTTTTACAAGCACTTTTGAATCGTCAATACAAAAACAAAAGAAAACTAAACACTAATTAATTAATTAATTTACCACCGGTTCGGAATGTAGATTCTACCGAGAAGAACCGGCAAGAAACTCGATAGTTACTCTTTTTAAAAGTTTTACAATGGGTACATACATTTATGAGTTACAAATATATTATTACATAATATTATTGTAAATGTACTGCGATGCAACCGTAAGTATACCAACTTTATTAAAAACATCTCGAAGGGAATCTCGAGCTCCTAGATTATAAATACCTCGAACAGCTCTCTTTTGCAAAATGAATACAGTATTAATATCTGTAGCGTTACCCCATAACAACAATCCATAAGACATGAGGCTATGAAAATAACCAAAGTATACCAATCGAGCTGTATCAACGTCGGTTAGTTGACGAACTTTCCTAACCGCGTATGCTGCGGAACTGAGTCTTCCCGTAAGAGATACCAAATGGGAATTCCACTGAAGCTTCATATCCAAGGTAATTCCCAAAAATACTGTTGTATCGCTAACATCAAGGATCTCACCATTTAATATTAAATTATAAGTTTGTTGTTTTACATTAGGTAATGTAAACACTAGACATTTAGTTTTTTTAGTATTTAAAACTAGAGTATTAGTGGTAAACCAACCATGTATCCGTGATAATGCATTGCTTACATCGTCATACTCAACTTTATTTCTATTAACTTTGAAAATAAGTGAAGTATCATCAGCAAACAATACAATGTCACAAATACTTTTTACATAAAAAGGTAGATCATTGATGTATATTAAAAATAGAAATGGACCCAGAATTGATCCCTGTGGAACACCCATTTTTAGCTCTGATCCAGAAGACTTTATTCAATTTATAAAAACATGTTGAATTCTCCCAGTCAAGTATGAAGCAATAAGATCAAGAGCTTTACCTTCAACTCCATAATATTGAAGTTTACATAAAAGCGTTTCGTAGTTTACGCAATCAAATGCCTTAGACAAATCACAGAAAACACCGATAGCATTCTGTGATTTCTCCCACGCATCATAAATATGTTTAAGAAGCGCTATACCTGCATCCGTTGTTGAGCGACCTCTAGTGAAACCGTACTGTTCACTATGAAAAATATTATTTACATCAAAGTGATCAATGAGTTGATTTAAGATAATTTTTTCAAATATTTTACTTATGGACGGTAGGATAGAAATAGGTCTATAATTACTGGGATCATCTTTGCTCCCTTTTTTGAAAAGAGGTAAAATTTTACTACATTTCAATAAATTCGGAAATGATCCAGTCACAAGACTTTTGTTAAAAATTAAAGCTACATATGGAGCAATATCCTCAATAATAGTATTAATTAATTTAACCGAAATACCCCATAGATCATTCGTTTTCTTAATATTAAGAGATTTAAATGTTTTTATAATATCTACTGAAGTTCTTTGCTAGAAAGAGAATTTAACATTGCATTTAGGTACATGATTAACAAGAAACATGGTTGCGTCTGATGAAGATGAATTTAAGTGCGATGTTATATCAGTAGCGATTGTATCAAAGAATTTTTCAAAGATATTTGCGACTTCTAATTCTGAACTTACTTTTTTATTATTTAAGTTCAGCTCAATGGACAGAGACTGTTTATTAGATTTTCCACAAACACGGTTAATGACGTCCCATGTAGCCCTGATTTTGTCGTCAGAATTAAAAAAATTCCCTTTTATGTGATTTGATTTAGCACAAACACATACTGCCTTAAAAGTTTTTGAATATCGCTTTACATGTTCCAAAAAAGATGCCTCATGATTCCACTGCTTCACACTGTACAATTCATATAATTTGTTTCTACTTTTATAAATACCAGGAGTAGCCCAGTCACTGAATTTCAAGCCCGCAATATTATAAAAAGTTTTAGTTTTAAAAATTTTACTGAACTCATTTAAAATTAATTTAAAAAGTGAACCATAAAGTATGTCTGGATCATGTGCAGTCAAATCTAATTTACATACTTTAGATGCCACAATATCCCTAAAACAATTTATTCTATTCACAGTTATTGGTCTACAAGTTATTTTCTGTCTATTTATAGTTACATTGTCTTTAAGTGAAAATTTTTGACCACAGTGGTCAGAAGTTAAATTATTAATAATTGACTTTTCAAAAATGTCACAGTAACAAAATACATTGTCAATACACGTAGAAGACAGGCTAGTTATTCGAGTCGGTTCACAATATCTGTGACATAAATTAAATGACTTAAATAAGCTAATCAGTCGAGTACTAATTGTTGTGTCTTTCAATAAATCTACATTAAAATCCCCGCATACGATAATATTTTTACTACATTTACACAGCTTTTTTAAAATGTCCTCCATAGTTGTCTCAAATAAATTAAAATCTCCTACAGGGGGGCGGTATATGCAAACTATTATGTATAGCTGAAATTCCACACAAGATAATTCAATAGTTCGCTCGATAGAGAGAGCCACAATATCATGACGACATTTATAAGATATATCATTACGAACTAATATTAATGAGCCTCCCCGAATAGCATTCGCTCTTACGAACGAACTTGACATGGTGAAATTTTGAATATTAAATATTTCATAAGTTTGAAGCCAATGTTCAGTAATACAAAATACATGAATATTACTACAATCAGAAAATAATTCTATTTCATGTTCCTTGCCACCTATGCCCTGTATATTTTGATTAACAATATTTAAGTAAGAGGGCTTAGGCATTGTCTTTTTATTTAGTTTAAATTTAGTTTTTTAATGTCATCATTTAAAGTAATATTATTCAAATTACAATTTGTTTCTAAGGAATTTTTAAATGAGTAATTTACATTAAAAACTAATAATTTAGAAGATGTTTTTGAATTGAAATTTTTTTTATATTTTACAGGCAGGAACATAGAATCTTTTGACATTGTGAACTTAAATTTAGGAATAAATTTATTTATGTCGAATAATATGAAATGATCACTATGGCGATAAGTCAAATTGTATAAACAAAGATTTAAGTTGTATATGTGCTTATTCTGTGCATCTGTCAAACTTTGCGAGTATGGGAATGTGTTTATTATAAATTTACATTTAGTTTTATTTTGTATGTATAATAAGTTTTCTACATTTTTTATTAAGTCTAATTTCTTAATGGATAAACTATCTCCATGCATTATCATAACTATAGAATTTTTTTCTATATTCATTGAATTAATCTTTTTTATGTGATGGTGATAAGATGCCCCGGGTGAACATGCATTATACACATCACTTATTTCATTATTAAGTAAAGCGCCAAAATTCTGACCTAGCTTATCAGAAACCATAACAACTTTATAATTTTGAGTATAGATATTTCTCTTATTCTCATTATAAATAATCTTTTTAGAATTTATGGCAGTGTCACACTGCTGCTGCAACTGTTCACATTGTAAAGCAATTGTGGTATGTTCCTGCATTTTTATTTGAGAAGACTCATACTTCTCACTCAATGTTTTAAGAGACTTTTGTAAGTGTTCAATTTCAGATTGCAGGAGCTGTGTGTCACTATCATATACAATCCTATTTTGTTGCAATTTCTTAATAAAAGATTTTAAATTATTTTTTTAATAATGAACTATGTCTGTTTTTTATAATTTTTTTGTTTTTTTTTTATAAACTTGTTAATTTTTATATATTTTTTTAATTTGTTACGTGAATTGAACATACAATATTGTTTTTTATTTAAATTGTCATTAAGTAAATCTACATTTGCATTATGTTCATTTGATACAATTGAACCCGAACCACACTCAATGAGTTCATCGAACAAGGTCTTAGCCATGATGTCCTCTTGGTAATCTTTTAATTTCTCAAACGATGATATTGATTTTCTGGCCTCGTGGAGACTTACTTCCAGATCTGAAATACGATTTAAAGCCCTCTCATGATCATCACTACACTGGTTGAATGAGGTAACAATATTGTATAGATGGTCACGCTGTATCTCCAAGTCCAAGTATTTATTATGTAGTTCAGCGAGTTCAGCCTTCAAGTCCGAGTTTTTCCTCACTGTTTTAACAATTTCTTCCTCACAATCTTCCCTTTCTTTAAGAAGTTGTTCACATAAGTCCGTTTTCATACGGCCACGAGGAGGACGGCAGTCGGGATGGCCTCGAACTGCCGTACACACCAGCGAGGGGTGCGGGGAGGGCAATATTAGACTTTGCCCTCCTGAGACGAGCTCCGCCAGCCACGAGCGGAGCGTCGCACGGGAGGGGCAGCGGATGCGCATGCGCAAGCGATCCCGAGGCCTCTCCATTTCCGTGCTGAGAAAGGCTATCGCAGGGGTTTCGGTGGGTATACATCTCCACATAACCCGATCTCCCCCCCAGGAATCGGGTATCTTCTCGAAGATTTCCCCTGCGTAAAAAAAAAAAAAGTGTCGAGTATAAAAAGTAATCTCCACGTAACATGGGCGAAATAATATGTGCACAATTGGCACAACTAAAAGCCACAAAACAAAATAAAGAAAGTAAAAATTAATTAATACAGAATACCCACGTCTTAAAACAGTCTTTCCCAAAGTGGGCGATAACGCCCCCTTGTGGGCGCTGCTGGTCTCAAGGGATAAGAGACCCAGAAAGAAAAGTGGCGTTGTGTAGAGGCGGGGGGGGGGGGGGGGGGGATTTGTAATTTTATTTAGCTAGGAGACCTCTTAAACAACGACTGCAAGACGACTGCTCTCGACTCTCAACAACAACTTGTGAACATCAACTAATATGAATTAAAAGATTGCTCAAACTCGGTTCTATATTTCTCTCCGCATAGTTCATATATCTGTCTTATTTTATTGAATATAGAAAAAATTAAAATCATGTCAATCAGTCGCTCCGTTTCGTAATGAAAGTAGACACAAACAAACAAATAAAAAGGCAACAGACACACTTTCGCATTTTTATAGTTATGAGTACTCGTACATATCTATCATGTTTTAACAAGTTTTTGTTAAATAACCCGAATTGTGCATTCCTGTATCAGTCGGCTGGTTCATTGAATACTTGTTCGGACTTGTTGAGTACGATTGAGCGTCGAATGAGATAAACGAGTTTATGCATGTTTGTTTTATTCCTGTCGGTGCGTGCTGCATAAGCATTCCTATATAAACAATGTAATATTTATTTTATTTTCATTTGTGGTCTCGCGCGCAATAGATGAGCAGTACTTACGCCTCCTCTACACTACTCGCGAAGTTGAACGTATTTCTCAAAGCAAAACAATGTCGGAAGTAAAAAAGAAGAGACGGCAATACTGTGCGGAATATACTAAATTCGGATTTATTGAAAATCCCACAAACCCATCGTCGCCTTTGTGTCGATTTGTTCGAATGAAGCAATGAAGCCTTCAAGGCTGCAAGATCATTTGAATAAAATGCATCCAGATAAGAAATACAAGAATGTTGTATATTTTCAAGACCTAGAGAAGAAGCATAATATTCAGCCAAGTGTAGCAAAACTATTTTCGGCGGCTGCTAAGCAAGATGACGACGGACTTCGAGCTTCGTACAATATCTCTTTGTTAATTGCTCAAAAAGGCAAACCACATAACATCGGAGAAGAGTTAATATTGCCAGCAATAAATGAAGTAATAATTACTGTGCTTCATAAACCGGCCGCAGATATAATCCGAAAAATTAATTAATATACATAATATACATATATAGGTCACAATAATTAATTAATTTAATTTGAAGTTATAGTGGTTTTTAAATAGGT
>JBBEEQ010000142.1:0-12955 GCA_037950945.1 Hypolimnas misippus | reverse complement strand
GAAGTGTATAACCATCTTTCCTGTTCTATTTTGATACAGGGTTTAATTAAATCAAAGCAGGTTATATATATATATATATATATATTTTTTAGTTTTAATGACTTGAAAATATTTTGGATTCTGTTAGATAGAACACATTACTGCCTATCAGCATCCATTTAGGGCTACATCATATTCTTATTTCAAATTTTCACTTTTGAATGTTGATTATGTCTCTGTAGAATGGATTACTTAACTTTTAATTAATGTAAGGATTTAATTTGTATCATTTTCTTAAAAAATACTTTTACTTTAATTTGTTTTACTATTACTTTCCAGAAGTTGATTAATACAATTGACACTATCGGGTGGTGCAATCATACAGGATGTGTTATTTTATTAATAATTTGCGGGTTAGATTTTTGGCTAGAAAAAACATCAAAAATGAATAATGCAGTTTTAGTTTCTAAGCCCGGTTAAAAAAAATCACCCTATACCTATATAATATACAAGAGAACCTCGGCGGAAAATACTGTTTTACAGACGAAATTTAAAAGTAGCACAAAGCACGTTTCAACATTTATTGTTAAAAAAACCAATAAGGAATTCCCTACCTGAGTTAGTGCCTTATGATAAATAGACTTAAAAAGTTGTATGTTTATTATTAAAGGTAGCTAAAGTTTGTCCTTATAACCCGTCCCGATCAAAATAGGTCCAACCGTTTAAGAAATTAGTCGGAGCAAAGAGACAAAAAATGAAAAAATGATTTTTTTGATGTAAGTACCGTATATACTTATAAATCGACCACGAGACTCTTTAAGTATATTTCGCAATTTCTTATAATTTCATATTTTACCTACCAGCCATGTTAAAAATTCACCTTCTATATTATACAAGGAGAAGGGCGGCGGAAAAGCACAGTAAAAGACTGGCACAAAGCACTTTTCTTCTTTATTTATTGTTAAAACCGCGGAAGAATTCCCTACTATATTTAGTGTCTGCTTATAGTTTTTTTTTTTTTTTTTTTTTTTTATTTTTTTTTTTTTTTTTATTTTTTTACGCCATCAGTTACTTCTTGCGTGGCAAGAATTTTTAAATGAGGTAGTCATAGTAATTTTTATTTTTGTTTAGTACCGCTATTTGTATTTTTTGCGGCGTCATTTGTCTTTTCTTTCAGGGTCTATCTTTTCCCTTCGTTTTCTTTTGATTTTCACTTTTTTTTTTTTTTTATAACATTTTTATATTTACAGTTTCGTTATATCTAATTATTCTATTATACATATTACTAACAAATTTGTTTAAAAACTACCTTACTTCAATTTACAGTTTTACTCTTGCCGACGGCATGAGGTTGCAGAGGTTTGTTACGGGACTCGATCATTCTTTTAATAAAGTTAAAACATTAAAATTTTAATTTTTCCAATTAAATAAATTCCATAGTTAAAATTTCAATTTAATATTTACAATTTAATTTATGTACAGTTAAAATAGTTAAAATAATGAATTAATAAATAGGTTAAAATTTAAGATAAAAATACTCTTAACATAATAACTTAAAATAAAATGTAAAATGGTAAAATATTAATAATTTAGTTAAAATAAATTAGTAATAAAATAAATTAAATTAAAATTATAAATAACAATTCATCTCGTTTTATTTCGTCCCGTAACAATTTTGGCCGTCTTGAGGCAAAACCGCTCCAGATACGGCCTGGAGTGCTTGTCAGATATTAAGTCGGCAATAGTTGCCTCCGTTAGCTTTTTTCCAGTACTTAATTCCAGGTCGTATCTGTCTCGGTCGTGCCTCGGGCATTCAAACAATATGTGTTTAATGTCCTCTGCAACCTCGGGGTCGCACACGCAGCCAGCACTATCTCTTAGCTTAAATCTGTGGAGATAGGCGGCAAAACCGCCGTGGCCCGTCAGCACTTGCGCCCATATAGACGTCTTGTCGAGACACTTCAGGGCCCGATAAGCGCGCCATACATCCGGGAAGAACATGCGGGTGACCTCGGCCGTAATTCCGCCGGTGTACCTCTCGTTCCACCGCCGGACCACGCCCTCTCTCACACGTCGTCTGACGTATGAGATTGGACACCTGGCATACGCTGGGGCGACCCTGGACTGAGCCGCCAGCCTCGCCAACTCGTCGGCGCGCTCATTGCCGGGGATCCCGACATGAGCCTTCACCCAAAAGAACTGGAGGGTTTTACCCCTCCCCTGCAACTCCCTGATATTCCGACGAATATGGGTAGCGAGGGGATGGTGCGTGTCCGGGTTCCGGATCAAATCGAGCGAGGACCGGGAGTCGCTGAGCACAGCCGCACAGTCGAAGCCCCTCGCGACGACCAGGTCCGTAGCCCTGGCTATCGCGAGCAGCTCCGCCTGAAAGACGGTGCACACCGACTCCAGCCTCAGCCGCTTTGTCCGGATCTCGGTTCCATCCCGCCAGTAGGAATATGCCGCCCCGACCCCGTCATCCGATTTACTACCGTCTGTATAAATCAGATGAACGGGGAGCTGCAGCTGAGCTACAGTTTCGGGGAGCATATTCTCCAGGCACCGGTATTCAACCTCTGGCTCACTGGCGGGGTGGGGGGCCTTGATAAAGGCCTCACGCTCCTCCAGTTCTAGGGATTCCAGCTCATCAATCGGGCGTCCCCGTTTGCACTCAAACAGCCGGGCCACCTCCCAGACTCGAAGATCGAGTGGGAGGAGACCCGTCAGCGTGAGCGCTGCATTGAGCGACACCGTACGATGTGACTTAGCAATCTTCTGTGCGAAGCCCCTCTGGACGGTCGCAAAGGTTTTCCGCACAGAGATCTTTTCGGCGGCCTTCGCCCAGGAGCTCGCGCCGTACAGGATAGTCGGTTCGACTACTGCGGAGTATATCGTCCGGATGATCTCCGGACTCAGGCCCCACTCCACCCGAGCCATCGTCGACAGTTTCCTGTACAATCCCGTTGCCTTACGACAAGCGTAGGCAACGTGACTGTTAAAGGTCAGTTTACTGTCGACGATGACTCCGAGGATCTTGAGCTCGGTCACCATCGAGATGTCAACCCCGCCCAGCTGCACAACCGGAGTGTCATACTTAAGCTTACGCGTGACTATCATCGCCTGGGTCTTCTCGGCGGAAAAGCGTAGCTTATTTATGACACCCCAGTCTCGTGCACAAGCCAGGGCAGCATTGGCATCCCGTTGGATCCCGAGCGCCGTGTGCCCGGAGAACACCAAAACGATATCATCCGCAAATGCCTGCACGTACGCGCCCAGCCTATCCAGGTCGTCCAGGAGGGGGTCCAGCAGCATATTCCAGAACAGAGGTCCACCGATGGAACCCTGGACACAGCCCTTGGTCTGTGTCCTCCGCACTGTTCTTCCCGCATAGTGCACAGCAACGCTTCGATCCCGGAAGTAATCCTCGACAAGACGTCTAAGGTTTACGGGGATACCCTTTTCCATCATTCTGCACTTTATGGCTGGCCACCACGCGTTGTCGAACGCCCCCTCGATGTCAAGAGAGACCACGAGGGCGGTCTCCTTTCTGTGGAGGACACCTCTGATGTGCTGCATCAGGTCATACAGCGTATCCTCCGTGCTCCGCTGCGGTGTGAAGCCGTACTGCCTGGGATTGGACCTGGGCAAGACGTGCCATCGAATTCGACGACACAGAACTTTCTCAAGGATCTTGCCCATGATGGAGAGAAGTCCAATGGGCCGGTACGACTTTGCGCGTGCATAGTCTGGACGCGCTGGTTTTCTGAGCACCACAACAGAAGCCCCCTTCCACGGCGCTGGGAAGCACGCCAGGTCAAGGCATCGGTTCAGGATGGCCAGAAATAGCTCGATTTCCGCGTATATTGCGTTCCAGCATATATCGCTGGTAAATCCATCCTGACCCGGTGCCTTTTTAGGATTGAAGCTGTGCAGCGTCCGGACCAACTCCGCCCTGGTGATCGGGGGATCGTCGGTGTCCTGAGGCATGCGTACACTGACCAGGTCCGCTCGGCTTCGGATGGCGGCGTGGACCTCAGAGTCCGTACCGCCATCGTCATCGGCGAAGAATGTCCTGGCCAGCAACGCCGCCGACTGGTCCGGGCTCTGCACAACTCCGTCCTCCACGAGGAGCTGGTCCTCGCGGTGGCCTATCGCCCTTCTCAGCACCCGATAGATACCGTCCCACATGGTTTCCCTCTCTTGCGTCGAGGTGAACTCCTTCCAACTCACCGTCTGGGCGCCGACAACCCTCCGCTCGTACTCCTCCTTAGCGCTCAGGTAGTCGTCGACCACATACTGTCTGCGACGCGGCGCCGCACACCGGATACGGCGGCGTTTCGTGTTTACGTCGCGCCGCAGCCTTTCGAGCTCGTCGTTCCACCAAGGAAAGCGCTTTTTGATGCGAGGTGGTTTGTGCGGAGGTATGGCTTTGCCACTTGCTTCCTCCACACACTGAATATACTTTTGAACCACCTCTTCGAGTTGGCCCTTGTCCTGGATGTTCTGGACGGACTCCGGGGTAAGACCCCGGGCGGCCAACTCGCGGCGCATTTCCTCGGTGAAACGACTCCAATTAGCCTTCCGGGTGTTGAAGCGTCTAGTAGTCCACCGGGCGTTACCCCCAGGGGGCACCCTGAGACCTAGAACCACACGTATTGCCCCGTGATCAGAACTGGTCACGGAGTCGTCCACTGTCCACTCACGGACACTTCTCAACAATCCGTGGGTGCAGACGGTAACATCGACATGGCTCGTGTACCTCCTGCCCCCACGGACCGTATCGAAGGTGGGGACGACTCCTCTGTTCAATACGTGTAGCTCCAGGTCATCAAAGAACCCCCTCAGGGCTTCGCCCCTGGTGTCCTCCTCGACGCTCCCCCACCACGGACTCCATGCATTCCAATCACCACCCACGAGGATCCTGTTGGTGCCGACGCGTCCCATGAAGTCCCGTATCTGCGCCAGGTACGGCTCGATATCCTCCGTGCCTTCGAGATACACAGAGACAACCGCCACGGTCCAGTCGCCCGCCTTAAGGACGGCAGCCACGATGTTCTCAGTGACGATCTGGGGGTTCACATGAACCTCCAAGTCGTCATGGAAGACCATGACTGCCGCCTTTACGGGCTTGGTCCTAGCGGTTTCCCTCTGTATAACTCTAACGCCACGGAAGTTTCCGACCCGCCCCTCCGCGCCGACATAGGGCTCCTGGACTAGTGCGACACCAACCTTATCCCTGTGAGCGGCCACGACTAACTCCTGAGTCGCCAGGCGGGCGCGCTGGAGGTTCGCTTGACAAACCACAAAGCGTCCCACGCATTCCTGGTCAGCTGCGGTGCTTTTAGCAGTAGCTCACCGTGGAGCGCGCGATACCGTCCCACTTACGCCGAACGGGGCAGTCGCCGCTGAAGGCACTGTGCCCCGTGTCCTGCAGTCCGGCCCGGTCGCAGTTTCTGCAGACAGGGGCCCTTCCGTCCACTCGAGAGGGGCACTCCTTACGGTCGTGACCCCCCCCGCAGTGGCCGCAAAGGTCCACCGTCTCTTTGCAGTGTCTGCGTCCATGGCCGTACCCCAGGCAACGGAAACACTGCACCAACGGCGACTGATCCTCGGCAGTCAGGCCCTGTATATCAATGTATACAGTCCCCGCCTCGGTCAGCTTACGCCACACCTGAGGCGAGACCTGTAACACTACGTGGGCTTGGTGGGGGTTTCGCGCCCTCCTACGGTAAACCTCCTTGACCCTAAAGTGGCTGGGATCCAAATCACGCCACAACTTCTGGTTCTGCATCTTGAGTGCCTCAATGATGTCAGCCTCAGATTTGTAGCTGAAAAGGTTCCTTATGACCACTCGAGGGTCTCGGTTAGCCGCGGGCTCGGTCTTGAGGCCGGCCTGAGACTTGAGTCGACTTTCTGTCTTCTCAAGTTCAGGCCGGTTTCCGCAGCTGATTACGATCTTACCATCTCTAATTTTCCGTACTCTGTCGATTAGTATCCCCGACCTACGCGCGTCGAGGGCCTCTCTTACCTTCTCAATAACATTCTCGCTTGTGTCTTTCTCTGAGACGGAGGACACGATCAGGGCGTGATTGGGGCGGCAGGGGGGAAGCTGGGCCTTCGGTTTAGGAGCCCTCGCCGCCTCGGCGTATGTCGTCGCCGGGGCCTTGAGGGACTCTACGGCCTTTCCGGTATCCTTTACAGTTTCTCCGTACTCTCTCAGCCTCCCCTCGACCTCCCCAACCTGCTTCCCAATCGTGTCCACCTTCTCCCCGGTCTCCTCCACTCTCTTTCCAATTACTTTCACCTCATCCGCGAGGCCCTCGATCTTTTTAACGTTCCCGCACAGTGCCCTGCCCGGCGGGTATTCATCAAATCTGCTAAGAACATCATAATTTATCAGTTTTTTAATTGTCTCCGTATTTTTTATTAACTCCCCGATTTTGCCCCCCATATCCAAATTAATTAAATTTCCTATCTCTCTGTCTTTTCCTTCAATTGTTTCTCTTAATTTCTTTTCATGTTCAGACCGCACCTGCACCAATTTGGCCTCCAGGGAACGGAAACGCTCGTCCACCTGGAGAACCGTCCCGTACAGTCCTGATAGACTGTCCAGGACGGCCTCCTTGATGGACGACTTCAGGTTCCCGGACTGCTCCAATTGGGCCTTTGCGGTCTGGAACAATCTATTGGCCTTGGCCGTTGCACTCTCCGCCGGGCGGGCACTGGGCTGTGCCTGCGACTGGGCCACGCGCGGCTTCTCCTCCGCGTGCGCGACCACCACGTTCTTAACGTTTTTGCCAAGAGGTGGAGACATGGTCTCGTCAAGAACGTGGCTTATTCCTCTATACAAAATAATAAATAAATAACGCCACCAATAGGGGTGGCGGTCAAAAGACTTAAGTTAAAAAGGCTTAGCGTCCCCAATAGGGGGGACGATCAACGACACAAACACAAACTTATAGGCTAGTTAAAATCTTTAACGTCCCCAATAGGGGGGACGGTCACAACATAAACAAATACTAATCTAAAGTTTAACGTCCCCAATAGGGGAGACGGTTGACGACACAAACAAAATGACTATTTAACACGTCCCAATAGGGGGACGGTCAACAACAACACAAAATGACTACAATAAAGTTTAACGTCCCCAATAGGGGAGACGGTTAACACTACAACAAAGATGACAATTTAAGACGCCCCCAATAGGGGGACGGTCAACAACACAAACGATTAACTAAAACTAAGGTTTAACGTCCCCAATGGGGGAGACGGTTGACAACACAAACAATGAATTAGACTAGTTTAAAATTCGTCCCCAATAGGGGGACGGTCTGTTAATAAAATATAACTTAAACTAAGTTAAAAGACTTCCCCAATAGGGGGGACAGTCAATACAACACAAAGATAAAATTATAATCTAGTCCCCCCAGGAAAGATAGTCGACAGCACGAATCTCGCGAAAAGCACTAACTTTTTTAATTTTTTAGGAATAAAAAGGGGGGTATTTCCAAAACTATTGATGTTTTGGGGGAGGTGATTTTTGGAAAAGGATTGTTTTATTTACGGCTATATACTGATTTATTTTTGTAAAATTTGTAGGGGTGGAAAATTTTTTAGGGTGGATTTTTTGGGAAATTTTTGTTCAGGGTGGACTTTTTGATTCGCTGTGTGGATTATCGGTTAGGGCTTGTTTTCCCCGATCGTTTGAGCTCAAACTCGATGTTCTAGGCCCACTGGATCGCCTGGAATTCGAGTTTAAAGCTGAGGGGGTGAGGGGGGGTGCTCGAGGGGTGAGGGGGGAAAAATGGTGGGGGGGGGGGCAAGTTTCGTGTGTCGACTATTACCGCCGAGAAAAAATTTTAGTGTTTAAAAGGCGGGGGGGGGGGGGGGGGTTTCCTACAACTTTCAAATTTTTTAATTTTTAACTTGAAAATGACAGAAAAATTTTTGTTAGAATCATTCAATTCAATTAATTTTAGTTGAGTTCAAATTTAACTTCTTTTAGAATCCAATTTCCAATTTTTCCAAGTCAATTCATATATAATTCAATTACAATTTAAATTCAATTTAAAAGAGAAATATTTATTTATACAAGTCTTAATACTAATGCTAATACTAATACTAAACTTATACTACTTTTATTGTCCAATACTAATACAGCACAGATATTGTTGTGTCCAACTTTTTTACTGAGGAATTTACTGTTGACCTAATTCCATTGTCTTTTTTCTCGGAATTGCTCCGCCCACTCACTATATACAATATTACTAAACTGGATTGTTTGTCCGTTGAAATAATTTTTACTTATTTTGAAGAGTTTTAAAGAGTTTTACTTATTTTAATTTTTTATTAATTTATATTTTTATTTTAGTCTAATGATTTGTTTCTATTTCTATTACTATTCCTATTTTATTTCCAAAAAATTTTTCAAAAGTATATATTTTTAACAATTTTTATTATATTATTTGAGTAGACAGGTCCGGGTGAAGTCACTTGTATTGAGAAATATCTGTGTTGTTGAAAGAAAAAAGTTCCGATCACGTTTTGATATACTTGAATAAGCACTTACAGTTTTTTTAATTTATCTCTGGTGTTTGTAGTCCGATTTTGAAAATTCTTTTACTGCCGAAATCTTGATTAAATTTTACGTCTATTTTAATAAATTTTGAGTAGGGTCGTCGCTTTAGTCTTCGAGATATTTGACCCCAAAGTTTTGTAATTTTTATTCCACTTTTTTAACATTCATAACTTTTTTATTTTTCAGGCTATTTTAATTTTGAAAACTGTTTTGACTTCCTCTCGGCGTCCTCTTTCAGGATATATATGGTTTTTCTTTTTATCTTCTCTAATAACGATTTTAGTCAACACGTGTTTTTTATTTTTTTAATGTTTTCTCCATGAAGGAGTGTCGGAATAATTCTGAATTTTTGGTATGATGTAGCCTTTGATGTTTCTTTAATGTTGTCAAATAAAAAATACACCTCGCCGCGATAAATCGGGCAGCGTTTTCGAAAAACGTCCGAAATTTTCAACTTTGTCACTTTTTTGTGGTATTTTTTTTTTGGTCAAAACTCACTTTTTCGGTCCCAAATTTTGTCCGGTGCTAAACTGCACTCAACACTGTCACTTTGCACTATTTTTACGGTCCTTTTGTGATTTTTTCTAATTTATTCCGATTTTTTAACACTTTTCACTCGCGGAGCGCGGCGCGTTCGCTGTTTGGCGCGTCTACACGCTACGGAGGGTGATTTGGAACTCTGTCTGCTTATAGTTATAACCAGGAAGTCCCCAAATCCAAAGTAAAAAACTACTTTCTTTCGAAGCACCGCAAACTGCAGCCTTGCTTTGCATGAGACATACTAAGCATTCTGTAATCCACGCGAACGAAGTCGCGGGCACAGCTAGTAATCAATATATGTCTGATCAGTCAAAATGGTCATATAATCAAACACAGTCAAGTCCTAGGTTATATGAAAATACATTAGATTCTAGCACTGAAACACAGTCTCCTCATAGTAATATATCAAACACACATTCACATACACACAATACTACACAACACGTCATGGTAGAATAATAAAACCACCGAAAAGGTATATGTAAAATATTTATTTAAACAAATTAATATTATATACAATCTTTGTAAAATACTTAAGTATATTGTTACCTATTAAGTAAAATGTTCTGAAGTTGTCACTTCATAAATCATTGAATTATATTTTCATTGTTAAACTTAAATTCAATAATGTTTTGTTGTGTAAAACCTTAAGTATTTTCTTAAAGTCTGAGTTTAACTATTTCACATTTTGGAAATCATTTTGTTTTTGTATAAATTCATTTTTGTTAAATAAAACTTCAATTCAATTTAATTCTTTGGTTAATGGCTTCTAGTTAACTAAAACTTATAAATAACTCTGTATTCTTCTTTTCTTTATTTTGTTTTGTGGCTTTTAGTTAATAACTCTGTATAAACTAGAAGTAAGCATAGAATGTAAGTAAGTTCAATGTCAAAATAAATTCAATTCAATTCAATTCTTTGGTTTAGTCAAAATAAAGTTCTCAATTGTACTTCAATAAGTCAATGTCAGTTATAAGTTGTCAATGTTAAGTATCGTTTATAAACCTCGTTTAGGACTATAAGAAGGGGCATGTTGTAATCTGTAATAAGTGTCAGAGTATTATGTAGTCTATGGGCAGCGATGAAGGCTCCCCCCTGTTTCAATAAAGATGTCGTCCGATCCAGTCGTATCATTTAATCGCCCAGTCTAATGTAAAACACTTATGTATATGCTGACGATTTAAAAATAACAAAGATCATTAAAAGTCACAATGACGTGTTACAACTGCAGGAAGATATTGATAGCCTAGAACATTAGTGCAAATTACATAAAATGAAATTAAACGTCAAAAAGTGCCATCATGTTCAATTTACGCGAAAAAGAAACGTTATAGATAGTGCGTACAACATATCTGGTGTTACTATAAACAAGGTGCAGACTATTCGGGATTTAGGCGTTATTATAGACTTCAAACTGCAATTTGCAGCACATATCGAGTACATAACAGCATCAGCCTTCAAGTAATTGGGATTCATTTTAAGAAACTCTAAAGCTTTTCAAAAACCATCCAGAATTACTACTCTTTATAACTCTCTTGTGAGAAGTAAACTCGAATACTGTTGTAATGTTTGGAGTCCTCAATATAAAGTTCATATGGAGGCTATAGAAAGAGTGCAAAAGAAGTTAGTAAAATTTTTGCACTTAAAGTTTAATAACTTGCAATGCGAACAGTACCACGATAAGCTTAAGAGTTATAATTTACTTTCACTAAATTCGCGAAGAAAACTACTTGATCTAACATTTCTACACAAAATTCTAAATAATAAAATAGACTGTTCGCATATCCTCTCTCTGATTGGCTTTAACGTTCCTTGTAGAATACCTAGACATAAATCGCTTTTACTTGTAACAACCAAACAAAAAAATAACCTAGGAAAGAATGCGCCCTTGAATAGACTAGCTAGAACCTATAATGAATTATCGAATGGAATAAGTGAACTGGACATCTTGCACGATAATATTTACACCTTCAAAAAGAAAATCGCCTCTTACTTTAGAGACTTCATATAAAATACATGCATTTTTTTCCCCATTATCAATTTTTCTTTTTTTTACTTTTTAATATTGATTTTCTGTTAAATTAATGGTTTTTATCTTGTAATTGCTATTTTTTTGTCTTTTTAATTATTATTATTTTGGTACATTTTAAACGAGAATCGAGTAGGTATAGTGTATGTTTTAGTTTATTTATATAATCTCTTCGTTGGCGGTGTGGGTAAAACATTAATGCATGCTGTAATTGCCTGTAAATAAAAGAACAATTAGAATGTATCACTTAAAAATAAGGCCTGTAAATGTATTATTGTATCTTTTGTTGGTGATTTTAATAAATAAATAAATAGAAAAGAATATTACGTACTGAAACTAAGTAATATCATAAAAATAATAATATGCGAACTGAGAAAACCTTTATATTCTATGTTTGCGTTTGGCAAAAATAATATACAGGGTGTCCCAAAATTCAACGATAAAAATGCATCACAGGTGGACCTATTCATGACTACTCTATAAAAAATAAAGAAAAAAAATTCTCGACTTTATTTGAAATTACAAAAAAATACCGGTATTTGTTACTATTGTGACCACAATTTTTCAAATATGTCTCACCTCTTATTTGTAACAGCAACCTAAGTAGCACTTCTATCTATCGCAAATCTTAAAAGTACCAGAATACGTTCAGTTTTTTTATAAAAAATCATCAAAATTAAAGTTTTCCCTAAAATTTTGCATGATTTTAACTTTCAGTCCACTTTCACTCATCGTGGTGTAAAAAAAAGTATTGCTATGGCAAGTTTTTTTTAAAGTTTCTACATTTATCCAAGATTCCAAAGTAGTATAATACTTTAGGTGTATATGTCCCTGTATATGTCGGAGGAAGACGTCAAATTGATAGTTCTTTTAATTATATCACGAGTTATTAATTATTTACTAAAATACAATTTGTTAAAAATAATGTTAAATTTATTTAATTTTGTTTGCGTGTAAATTATTTTTAAATTTGAATTAAATGTTCTTTATTCTGTGGATTGCATTGACCAATCAGAGCAGAGCGTAAGACTCGAGCGGGGTCGAGGCGCCATCTTGACAACAATGGCGAATCGCGGGAATATGAGAATAGTTGTAGATCGAAGTGGATAAATTATTGTATTGATTTAAGACAGTTGTCGTGGAGATATTGATGTTGTGAGATTAGTGTCACGAACCCGCTGCTCGTATAAAATAGTTACAATTCATATTCTAAATTATTAATCGTGAAATAATTGTTTTGTCTTTCTATTCAAAAGTGACCTCCTCAACATTGTAAAACTATAATAAAATTGTGTGAAATAGTAATACGTTGTTTTGTGCTCGCATTTAACCCTCATGACGCCCACTAGAACTTTGCTAATTACTGATGATGTCGATGAGAATGGTGTTTCTCCGACATATATATTTACGTAATTTGACTATTGGTACACTTAAACAAAATTGCAATTATATGCGAAAGTAGCTATCAGCGTAATAATAATACAAATAATTTTGACCTTGAAAGGATGCGTAAATTGCATAAGTAGCGAAATAAATATGATATGGTTATTTAAAAAAAAAAAAACAAAAAATAAATGCGTTTAATCGAAGGACCATATGTGAAACAAAGAAATGATATAGCTCTTATCCGGCTCGAAGGACCATAAAATAATGTATGAGCCGGGTGTGCGGGGCATGTTCCGATACTTCTGACTCGGTGCGTTGGCTACCCTGTGCCCAGGCCAAAGTCCAGAAGCCAAAAGTAGCCAAAAGGTAAATAAGGAACGGTAAGCGGGTAACACTCACGCGGTTGGCGGCGTAGCAGGCTCCTTCCAGTGCGTCTCACAGCT